>PVIU01009354.1:0-76927 GCA_004026605.1 Ondatra zibethicus
CCTCCCCTCTTCTTTCCTTCATTCAGACTCCCCGCCCAGAAGCTTCTCTTGGAAAGAACTTGTCCTTTTCACCACAGTCCCCACAGCTTCTCTTTAGGTCTGAATTGGATTCCTTCATTCATTTACATCCCCTAGCTGCTTGCAGCTCTTTTAAGTTTGTCCTTTCCTAAACACCAGAAAACCTTTAAAAGAATATTTGTTGGAGAAAAACCCTTCACTCTAGCAAGTGAATCCCGTCTGTTCTGCCTGCCCCCCTATCTGTACTCCACTCCTGGAAAACGTTCTCCATGGAGCCAAAGAGGCAAGACTTCGCAGATCCTCTACTCTAGACATTTATTGCTCATCCCAGACACCCACAGCTCCATGCTTGCCATCCTGATGGACGGGCAGCTGGTATGTATCCAGCCTGGGCATGATAGTGAGCTGAGGGGCCTGACTTTCGGTGCTCAAGTTTGTGAGTGGTTGAATTCTTCAGTGTGTGTGAGACTCAATGTAATGTACAAAATGGATTCAAGGTAGGAAAAGAAGGTACCCAGGGCTCTGTCTTTCTTCTTAAGGCTTATCTGGAGTGCATAATATTAAATGCTTCTTCCTTAGCCCTTTCATATCTTCCCCTCTAAATCCTGTTCTTTGGGAAACACTGGGCAAGAGGATGGGTAGTCTTCATACAGGGAGGTGCATACTGCTTGGATTCATCACTTTATCATTAATGTGACTAAATATTGAACAAGAAGCAACTAAGTGTAGGAAGTTTCTTTTGGCTCACAGTACTAGGGGATACAGTCCATCATGTCTGGGAATGCATGGGCAGGAGCATAGGCAGCTGTTCACACTGAGTCCCCAGGAAGCTGAGAGAGATAAATGCTGGCACTTTGCTTGCCACCTCCCTTTTTATTCGGCCCAGGACCCCAGTTCATGGAGTGATGTCACCCATGTTTCAGGGTGGGTCTTCTCTCTTATGTTAAACCTTTCTGTAAACACCCTCACAGACACATCCAGGGTCTACAGGCATGTGTTTCCACAGTAATTCCAAATCCTATCAAGATGACAAGATTAACTATCCTTCTCTCTAAAGTACTACAGCCCTTATAGCCAAGATGAAACAAAGGAATGCTTGTGCAGTTCTCTCCTGGCTGTGAAATGTGAGGTTGGAAGATGTGAAGCTCTCCTGGATACTCTGGCGTATGTGGTCCATAAATCCAGATAGTACAGTATTCTGTTTGTATTGACTGTTACAGCCCATCCTCATGCCTTTTTTATTATCATAGCTTTCTAGATTGTACCTGTTGTCATGGTTGTTTGAATCTGGAGCGTTTTCCAAAGACTCAAGTGTTAAACCTATGTCCCTAAGCCTGGGGTGCTGTTGGAAGGCAGTGGAAATCTTGAAGTAGAGTCTAGTAGGAAGAGCTTTAGGTCATTGGGGTTGGGTCTCTTCTTATCTTTCTCTTTTGCTTTCTAGCTGCCGAGTTTGGTTTGTGCTACTATTGGTCTTCAATATGATGTTCTGGGCTTGAATGAAAAGCAACAGGATAAATAGCCCATGGACTGGAACTTCTGAAGCCATGAGCTACAATAGCCTTTTACCCTGAGGGTTGGGCCTCTCAGTTTTTTTCCACATTGAAAATTTCACTCAAAATTGATTAACATAGTTTTCCTAACACATTTTGCTTGGTGTCCCACTTTTACAATCAAGAATTTTCTCGTTAGTGTTGGTGAGATGGCTCAGTGGATAAAGGCACTTCTCATCAAACTTGACCCAAGTTTGATCCCTGGGACCCATATGGTGGAAGGAGAGAACTGACTCCCATAAGCTATCCTCTGGCTGCCTGCTGTGGTATGCATTGGGATGCATATGCATGTGCACACACACACACATAATAAAATGTAAAAAATGTTCTCTTTTAAGATTAGAAAGATCATTGGCTAAAACAGCTTGAGGGTCCCATCTTGTCTTTAAAGAGGTAACAAATCCCAGGGCTCCCATTTGCTGGATGCTTGTTGTCATCCACAAAAAAACTGTTCATGCCTCCTTGGGGGAGAGAATTTAACTTTGGTGACCTTTACATCTTTCAAGCTATGATAAGAAGCACATTGTTCTGCCAGTTAAACAAACAAACAAACAAAAAATTAGTCAGTTGGTAGAACAGATGTTATTAAATTTATTTCCATCAAACTCAAGTTCAAGGAAATTGATGGGCTGAATAAATTGGCCAGTTATTAATTCAGTCAAATTTGTCAAATGGTTGGGCTGCAAATCATAGCCACGGGCTGCCATATCATTGTTACATCATCATTCCTGACTGGCACGGAGAGATGTGTTAGAGTACTGCAAAATGCCTTCTTTCAACACTTCCCCTTTATCTCTGATCACTTGGCCTAGCTTCAGATCACCACACCACCAAGGAAGTTTCGACATTTGGCCACAAATCACAGAGTGGTAGAAATGCTAATAGAAAATGGGCAATCATCACATTCCATGGTTATAATAATGGAGAACAGACATCAAAAATTCATTCCTTTGATTGCCAACTCATCCTTGTCATCTACCATGACCTTAGGAAGAAAGCATCATCTTGCCTCTGATGATGTTGGTTCCGTCATTTGTGGAACATGATGAAAGTGGGTGGTTATGAGTACAAATTTTCATTAGGGTGGTATTATCAGTTGGGAAATGAATTTTGATGTTTTGAAGGTTTTGAAATTTCTTTTTATTGAAAATAGATTTTTCGCACAATATATTTTGATCAGTTTCCCCTCCCCCAACTCATCCCACATTGCCCCCACCTTCCCACCTACCCAAATGCACACCCTCTCTTTCTCTCATTAGAAAATAAGCAGGCAACTAAAAACAATTAAGGAACAAAACAGAATAGTACAAAACAAACAGGGAAGAAGAGTTAAAGAAATAGCATGAGAAACACATATATATGTGCATGTAGTGTGTGTACACACACGTATACACACACACACACACATATACAGAGGGGGGAATCCCGTAAAAATACTAATCCCATAAAAACACTTAAATCAAAATCAAAAAACCATAATATATAAGGAAAATACATGTAAGGTTTTAAAAAAGTGCTCAGACAAAACATTAGGAGACAAAACCCCTCCAAAAGTTCCATTGAGTTTGTTTTGTATTGGCCATTTATTGTTGGTCATAGGGCCTGCCCTTAAGTGTGGTTTGTATACCCAACAAGATTTAATTTCTTAAAAATGATCTATTCATATGTATTGTACTGTATGAGTGTATGCTACCTGTGTGCATGTTCCCTTGGTGACCAGAAGAGGCTATCTACTCCCCTGGAGCTAGAATTACAGGAGATAGTCAGCTACCTGGTGTGGGTGCTTGGAATTGAACTTGGATCCTTTGAAAGACTAGGGCATGCCCTTAACCCATGACCCATCTTTCCTAGCTGAGATTTTGATTTACTTAAATTTTCAAAAAATAATTATCCTTTGCTCTCAGTGTCTTTGTTTCTTAGTATTCCAAAAGGCAGTATATTCAGAAAATTTGTCAGAAATCACTCTGTCTTTGCGTTGTTTCCCATAGGCAAGGACTTGGTGAAAAATTTCCAGAAAGTAGTAGTAGCAAAATTTCCGGGTGGTAGTGCATGCCTTTCATCCCAGCACTCAGGAGGCAGAGGCAGAGGCAGGTCAATCTCTGTGAATTTGAGGCCAGCCTGGTCTACAGAGAGAGTTCCAGGACAGCCAGAGCTACACAGAGAAAACCTGTCTTGAAAATCCATTTAAAAAAATTCCAGGAAGTCCTTCTGTTGTCTTCACTGCATTGATTCTTATTATGGGCTGTTCATTAGACCTTGGAAGGATTTATTTTTCATTAATGAGCCAGAAGCTCTCATACTACGCTATGCTATTTATTCGTTTGGTGTTGGAGTAAACAGAAACTTTTTGTATAGGTGCTGTGTGCTGCACCCATTGAACTTCAGTCCAGCCCCTTCCTAGGAGAACTTGAATGTTTAGATGTGTCTTGAAATAATGGCTCTAGTACAGCCCAGGGCTTTTCTAACTTAATGTACTTGCAGGTTGTCTGCAGGGCTTGTAAAAACCCAGATTGCTGGCCCACACTCTGCTATTCGGAATCTCTGGCTCTGAGATGGAGCTCACAATTTGCTCTTTCTTTCAGTTTTCAGGTGATGTTGATGGTGTTTCCACAGTGGGTAGCACTGCAATCTCTCGATTCTGCACGCAGAGCAGGCAAAAAACACTGAGTGGTGACCTGGGAAATGGAACCACCTGAGGGAAAGGAAACCCATAGCATCATGTGAGGGAATGAGTCAGGAAGGCTGGACTGAACCAGAGGGGGTGCCAAACCAGTAAATAAAACCTTGCCAAGCCAGTAAACAAACTCCTGAAGCCCACTGGGATTTCTCTAATCACAGGAATGTCAGCACAAAGTCTAATTTATGTAAGAAGAAAGCTGGGAATGAACAAAAACAAAAAATAGGATCACATAGACTCTAAATCTTCAAGCTGGATTTGTGATCCAATGATAACTAGAAACAGAGGAGAGAAATAAGGTCATGATGAGAGATATACAGAGGGAGGGAATTTTTATTACATAACCACATGTGATTTTTTTTTTCTTTCTGAAGTATATCCACACTGAACTTTGGGGCAGGAATGACTTCAGTTGGCGCTTAACTCTGAGATTGTTTTGTGACATCCTCTCTGCCATGCTGTGGTTGTTATCTTGGTTCACCCAACTCAACTCAGTTCCCACGCACAGCACTGAAGTCCCTGCACCCTGGAAAAGTTCTTCCGTCCTTTGTGAATCAGGGTAGTTGGCCGACCCTATAATGGGCAGGAAACTTTATCCCCTGTAGCCAGTTCCCTAACCTATAAAATGCAGACAGAGTTGTTGAGAGGATTAAGGGCAGTAAAGTATAAAGCATCCAGCTATGCTTTCAACCTGGCTCATGGGAGAAACTTAAATATATTGGCAGCAGTCAGACGAGGATGAGGGAGGGACTCAGAAGGGCCCTACACCCTACTACTGAACCATTTCCCAGGGAGAGATTCAGGGAGAGGGCAGTCCTTTCTTTCAGCTGTGCACCACTAATGACTCCATCAGGCTCTGAGAGATGTCAATCCAGTGGTCAAACAGATGGCCCTAGTAAAACCAAATGGATCACACAGTAAAACTGACAGCCATGGATCTGGGAAAGGAATTGGTATGAAGGAGAGTGCGGGCGTTGCTAGTGTCTTGCCTACCTATATGTATGTGTACCATGTGTGAGCCTGGAGCCTGCAGAGGTCAAAAGGGGGTGCTGGATCCCCAGGAACTGGAGTTACAGATGGTTGGGCGCTGCCATGTGGGTGCTGAGAATCAGACCCAGGCCCTCTGGAAGAGCAGTCAGTGCTCTTAACTCATGTCACTCCAGTTCCCATACTAGTCAATGTTTAGGCTTTTGGTAATGAAGTATGGATTTTCATTAAACAGGATACCCTATGAGACTAAAATTTAAGGTTATTGGAGTTTGATGAGTTGAATAAATCAGCATTTGAAAACTTGAATAACTCTCATAGAGAAATCTGAGACAAAGCTAGGGAGGGGTCATGCTTGCTCACTGGAAGCCTGCAATCCTTTCTTTGTTTCTCCCGTGGCAGCATCAGGCACTGGTAGGGACATCTGCCTATGCTGTCCTGTGTGGCAGCACCCATTTGTCATGCCTCTTGAATATCTGAGCATGGCTGTGACCCCTGTGGGATGGTGACTCAGATTTGATTTCGTCTCAGTGATCTTTGAACTCAGATAATCTCCCTGTGGCTAAATGTCTGTGATGGGGACAGGAGTCTCTCTCCCCCCTATGATAGTTCACTTTTATAAAGATTTGAAAAGATGCCAGGTTGAACAGGGGAGGGTGGCTCTTATCCTTGCATTTTGCCTGCAACAGAATTACTTTTAATATGATTTAATGCACAAGTGAGGGTTTATCAACGAGAGACTGCTTTAGGGACAGGTTTTCAGCATGGCTATCTTGTCACTCTGTGGCCCTGTCAAAGGACACAGAAGAGGACCAAAAGTCATGGATAGGAGTTCTAGTTGCAGGCCTGGCTGGCCCTAACCTGCAAGTATCAAACAACAATCCACTTGAGTGTACTGGGCCATTATTCTCATAGTCTTTTTTTTTTTTTTAAAGGCCACCCATGCATTAGAGCATTAGTGGTAGCGTTTTCCAGGTGGGTCTAACTGCCGCTCTAATTCTTGTATCTTGAAATAGTAGGAGAGGAAACCGTAGCCAGAAACAAATCTCATTTCTGGAGAGAACGGGAACCACCATAACTCAAGCTCACACTACTGCTTACCTCCTGTAAACAGAGGATTCTAAAAGGTGGATGAGAGAAGGGCTGGAGAGATGGCTCAGCAGGCAAAACACTTGCAGGAAACATGAGGGCAAGGGCCAGAGTTTGGACCTCAGAACCCATATAAGATGCCATGCGGGGTACACATATGCTCAGGATCCAGAACTCAGGAGACTGGGGTAGGAGGGTTTGGAATTAGAGGCCAGTCAGAGCTACATAGTAACAGCCTGACTCAAAGGCCATAGAAAGGGGAAGCTGGTGTGCTGCCATCTCTATGTTCTTTCTGCAGATATTTTACTGAGACACATTATCTATCGGCCAAGCCACTATATTTGAAATTCTCTAATGCTCTGGTTTTAAGAAAAAAATGTTGAACCTCACATTTTTATAAAGCAGCAGTATAATTTAAATATTAAAAATATAAATCCTTTTTTTAAAAAAAATGTCATGTTGGTGTGTTGGCCCAGCACGTGGGAGACAGAGACAGGTGATCCCTGAACAAGCTGGCCACCTGGACTAGCTGAAATAGTGAATTCTGGTTTAAATGAGAGACCCAGCCTCAGTTTAGAAGGTGGAGATGATACTCACATGGGTTTGTACATATATATATAGGCACACCGTGAGAACAGGAATACACATATGTAGAAAACACATTCTCTCTCTCTTTCTCTCTCCACCTCTCACATATACACATGCATCAGAGAGAAAAATGAATAAAATAAATTCCTTTCTGTTTAATAACTTTTAATTTAATCCGGGAGATGGGTAAGACCGAACTGTGGTCCAGCATAGCATAAAATAATTATTCAATGCCCATACAAATTACAGCAGGTGGGAAAACAAAGGGTTCCTTTTTTATTTTGCTAAAACAATTCAAATTTTACATGTCTAGAAAACAAGATGAGCCATAGCTTTGTTCGTTTTATTTTATTTTTTACACAGCTCCATTCTTTTATTTTTGGTAATTCTGGCACATTTTTGATTGTGACGGTAAGCTTAGTAAGGGCTCCCTTCCCAGATGCTGCTGATTCTAAATGTCCATTTAGAATGGGACATTCCCTTCCCGAAGGGAAGGCGGAGGAGGCCTTGAGAGGAGACAGAGGTGTTCCTTTGTTTCCAGCAGGTACTTAGTGTGATGCAGTCACTCAACGAAACAATTTCGAGGACCCGCAGCACAGGCTCTAATAGGATTCTCCCCGTATTTGATCTTGCAACCCCAAGTCAGCGGCTAATTAGATGGCATATTTATCTTCTCCTCTAAGCACCCAGTGACACTCAGCTGCCCCCATAAAAGAGCCCTATGCAAACAACGTCTACCCAGCCTCCCCTGTCTCTTGGTCCCTTTCCAGACCTCCCTCATACAATTTTCTTAATTATATCTTCCAGCATCCCCAGCTGTCCGATTGAAGCAGCTGCCTCTAATCCTAAATAAATATTTCCTGTTCTCCTTAGAAACAATTGAACCCAACCCATGCCAAGCCTTTGGCATCCGCAGCGCTCACTGGCGGCTAAGCGGCAACGGCTCTTTGTCCTCGGAAGTTGAGCAGATTCTAATTCTAGTCTATTCTCATTATGGCTCTTTGTCTTTACACGGGACTGCCTCAGTGGACGTGTCTGCAACTTTTCAGTTATGCTCACTCAGTCGACTCACTTAAGAAATCGCTGGCAGGAGCGTTTCGCCCTCTGGGCAGCATTAGAAACAGGCAGGATGCATGCCAACACGCGTGTGTGAGCTTGGGTAAGCGGTGCTGTAGATTTTGGCTTCCAGGCGCTGTGGACCTGGCACTGGGGAGGCCAGGGTAGAGGTTGGATTTTTTCTGCCACCTCTGCCTCTCCTTTAGATGCTGATGGCATGAGCCCTTGCTTCTCCAGTCTGGCTGTATTCTGGGAAAACCTGGGGAGCTTAAGAAAATGCTGATGTCTGAGCACACCCCTGTAGAGCTGATTTGATCGGGTTGGGGGATGACTTCAGGATGTTCAAAAACTGAAGTGGCAATAACATGATCTCCTGATCTAAAAATAGACTTCCACCCAAACATGGACACCTGCACTCATTTCTGTCTGGGCCCATTTTGAAAGAATGGTTTGCTTTTATTTTTAATTATGTGTATGTTTGTGTGGGTACAGAGGGGTCAGGTACTCCTAGAGATGGAGCTGCGGCTGTGAGCCTTTTGGCCCAGGTGCTGGGAACTGAACTTAGGACCTCTGCAAGAGCAGGACTCACTCTTCCGCCATGGCTCCAGCTCCAAGGGTCACTCACCTTTTCCCTCCTTCTTGCTGTCCCTTCTGATTGTTACTGTGTTCATTCTCCACCGCTGTGACAAGAACGCCAGAGATAAGCAGCTCATAAAGACAAAAATTTTATTTGGAATCTGAGATTTCAATCTGTGGTTATTTATGATGGTCAGTTCGACCCGTGGTGACCAGGATGCAAAGGAAAACAGGACCAGTCACGTGTCTCATTGTCCCCTCTGAGAGCACTCCCTCAGTGCCCAGCTTTGTTCCCCTGTGTACCATCTCCCCCCAGTAGTTTCACAGACTAGATGCCTCCAGGAGGCGACAATTCAAAACCACATTGTAGTAGTCAGCAAGGCCAACCCGGAAGGGCGTGGACTCAGGTTCTTCTTGTTGCTTGCTCTGCTTGTAGCTGCAAAACCAGGAGAAAAGAAGCAAATTTCGGATGGCATACACATCCCTTCCCTGGTGCAACCTCTGTGTCCTCTGATTGGCCACTCAGAGACACATTAGCACTTCCTAAGCCCCGTCATTCGGGTCATTCGGAAGTTCATTTCCCGTCCCAAGTGCGGTTGGCAGCATTTGATCCAGGATGGGTCATCAGAAGTGGGTGTACTTGGGCAGGTGGCATCAAGTCTTTGTAAGCTGAGCCTCACTGGGGTCCCTTCCGCCAGGACCACACTGCTTTCCTGTGACTCAGCAGAGCATTTTCACTGCTGTCTCTCAGTCCCTTTTCTGAAACCTCATTTGTTGTACTCTGAGGACAACTTTCAAAAATCTTTACTTCCCATGCTGAGGTAGAAACAGTAAGAAGTATAATGGACGATGCACAGTGCGCCTGTGCTCTGAGAGCCTGGTTGCCGGCACCGGAAGGGAGGTAGTCTTTGTTTTTCTGTGTCTTTCCTGCCACGCAGCTTGTCTTTGGAAAGTCCCCCTGAAGACAAAGGAATCAAAGAGGGGTAGAGAGGCCATTCTCTCCGCAGCAGCTTACGCATCATTGCCACTTTGATTTATAATAAGCATAATCAACTTCCCTTTAATGGAAGAGTTGGAAAAAAGAAAACAGTCCAGTGTGAACCCTGGTAAAATCTCTACGTCTGGTATAAACAAAGTGCAAGTTGAGTGGTTTTCCTTAGAGGTCCCCTGTGTGGAGTGAGGCAGGGACTTCAAAAATCGCAGGTGGAAACTATCAAAATGAAGAGTTCTCCATCTCTCCTGGCATCTGAGCATTCGGTCAGTCAACATCATCCACTGAGCCTGTGTTTATTAACGAGCAGTGGAACACTTCATCATAAGGGAATAACATGTGCCCGAAGGCAGCCATGATTGCTGAAAGACAATGTGAATGGGCATAGGGTGTGTGGGTGTGTGTTCTCCCTTCAACAGGTGAGAAGTGATCTGTAATAGTCATATATTCACCAATCCAACTCAAAGTTGTTGACCCTCACTAACACAGGTCTTTGCTAGATCTCAAGGGAGCTGCAGAATTGAGCTAGATACAGACAGTCTTTAGACTCAAAGGTCTTATACAGAGGAAGGGGATGCTGGTCTAGACATTTTGCTTTCTTTAGTTCATTTAAACATAAGTTGCCCTGTAAGTTAGATGTCTTCCACCTTTCTTCTAGGTGCATGGTTAAGGAGTGTGAGGCAGAGAGTGTGAGTGAACCAAGGAGGGTCACACAGCCCCTAAGCGGTGGGAATGAGCCTGAGCTCTCTTCTGTCAGCAATCCAGGACTTCCCACAGTAACATACTAAGAGACAGAAAAGACACTGAAGAGGAGAGAGAAACTTCTGGCCTCAGGACTTCCAGGAGACTTTGTGAGGAGTGGTAGACTCCAAACTCTTCTCAGCTCTAGCTTGTTGTTGATTAAGTAATGTTATAAGGACCCAAGACACAACATGTAGGCTCTTGTGAATGAGAGCGGGAAAGATGGAAGCCTAGAGAGGGCCGCAAGACATCTGAGCTCCCACCATAAGCACCATCTCATGGGAGGAGTGACCAAGCTCCCCTGGGAAGACCTTCTCCCTTTTCCAGGGTCCTCCCTTTGTCTTTACATCTGTCACCAAACACTGGAACCTCCGGTCCTGAGCATCCCAGTAGGAGCTTGAAGAAGGTGTTGGATGTCTGCTCTGTCTTAGATCTTTAAGCATAGTACTGAGGAATTCTCCTGGGGGCCTCGCCAGCCTGCCTTCAGGTCTCATAGAAATACCCCAAAGCCAAGATGTACACGGAGGGTATGACATTCTATCATTGCCTTGTTAACCACGTTGAGTCTCTTTTTTGTTGTGTCCTTTTGTGTAGAGTCAAATGCTATTTCCATGATTCCTAGGGTAGATTTAAATTAAAATAGGCTGCTGCATCATTTTGAATGGATGTTTCCATTGATAATAGCTTAGAAGAGTAGATTCCCCAATGTCCCGCCACAGTTCTTAGCACTAAAGCCAAGTTCTTCACAGTGGCCTTGGTGCTCTGTGTGACTGTGCCCCCTTCTCACTCCTGGGGGTGCTACATGGATGGTTTTATTTATGATCTGATTTTCCTCTGCTCTCAGGGAACCTGGGTTCACTGGTCTTATTTTTGTTTCATGTGTATGTCAGGCATAGCCCTTCCTTAGGGACCTCCAAATCAGATATGGATGCTAGTCAAGGCAGGGCTCACTGTGAAACAGCCCTTCCAGCTGTAAGCCTATTACATGCTTTAAAAATACAGTGATGAGGTGAGACTAGGGTAATATTTCTATTTCAAAAAGGAGAAATCACTTGAGAGGAAAGGAGTAAGGGTCCCAAGAAGTACCAAACTATAGCAGCCCATTGTAAGCCTTTAGAATGGTTCTCCACCTGGGCTTGCCACTTTTTAGGGGTCACATACCAGATAATCCAGCATGCCAGATATTTATTCTTGGGGAATATTATTTTAAGGTGTGTGTTGCTTTTGTTTATGCTGCATTTGTTTAACTCTGTGAAGCTGTGATTCTTTACCTGTCTAAAACACCTGATGGTCTTATGAAGCACTGAATGACCAGTAGCCAGGCAGGAGCAAGGATAGGTGGGGCTGGCAGACAAAGAGTAAAAAGAAAGAGCAAGAGAACAAGGAGAGGAAGTCATCAGGGGCCAGCCACCCAGTCACCCTGCCAGTTATGGAGTAAGAGTGAAAGTAAGATACACAGAAGTAAGAGAAGGAAAAAGCTCAGAGGCAAAAAGTAGATGGAATAATTTAACATAAGAGAAGCTGGCTGGAAACAGGCCAAGCTAAAGCCAGGCATTTATAAGAAAGTATAATCCTCTGTGTGATTTATTTGGGATGTGGGTGACTGCCCCCCCAAAGCTAAAAGAGTAAATCATCACACAACAATTTATATCACAAATCATAACAGCAGCAAAATTACAGTTATAAAGTAGCAATGAAATAATTTTATGGTTGGGGTCACCACAACATGAGGAACCGTATTAAAGGTTTGTAGCATTAGGAAGGCTGAGAACCACTGCTCCCCAAGCTTCCTTTCCCATGTGCCGCCCCTGGCACACATTGGGTCCAGGGTTAGGTAACTAGTTACACTTTAGCAGATATGGAAGGCACTGTGAGTCAAAACCTTCCCTTGTAGCCAACGGCCTGTAAAAATTAAAGATTAGAACAGTAAGACTTTAATTATTAGTCAAAAAAAGAGGACTTGAGTTAATATCTCTTCTTAGGAGGAGATATCCTGAACTGCCCAAAAGACTATCAATGACTAATTATTTCACCTGGGTTCTAGGAGTCCAGACATTCTAACCTGACTGGAGAGTAGGCGGCTTTCTGATAAAGAACAAATGTCCTCCATTTTCCCTCCAGGAAGAGACCATCAAACAGGCCTGTCAATCACTTGGATAGGACAAAGACCCTTTTGAAAAGCTACTCGTTCAAAGAATTTTAGAAAGAAATTGAAAGTTTGCCATTAGGACTTTAACGTAGACTAAAATAATGGCCCCCTTGGCCAGTAGTGTCTGTTCTTACCTCTGGAGAGGGAGCTGTCCTTTAATAAACTCTACTGTCTACTGCACCGTGGTGTTTGTGTCTCATCTGAATTCTTTCAACGGCCATCACAAAGACCAGAGAGGCGGACAGTCCAACAGAAATCCTGGTGATGCCAGAAATCCCAGACTCATGGCTTCTCTGGGCAAAGTGTGCAGAGCAACTGGTGATGCGTTCATGCCTGTAGGCCTTACAGTCTGTACACACACACACACACACACACACACACACGCACGCACGCACGCACGCAAGCACACACACACACACGCACACACACACACGTATATATATGTATATATAATTTTCTTGTTGCTGTAACCAGATACCGACAAGAAGCAATTTAAGGAAGCAGGGAGTCTTTTTGTTGGCTTAGAGCTTAAGGGATACAGTTTTTCCTAGCAGGGAAAGCGTGACGTCAGAGCATAAGGGGGGGTTGGCCATATTTCTTGTGCAGTCAAAAAGTAGAGAGAAGATGGAAAATGAGGCTAAGTTATCAAACCTCAAGGTCTACCCTAGTCACTTAGTTTCTGCTACCAGGTTCCATTTCCTAAAGGTTCTAGAACCTTCCAAAAGAGCACCACCAGCTGAGGATCAGGGCTTTAGTAAACACATGTGCCTATAGGGGACATTTTATATTTAAACAATGGCACAGGATAAAAGCATATGAAGGTAGTCCCAAAATTCTAGAGGGGCAGAGGAAAGAGGGCAGGAAGGTGAATGAGAGATCCCTGAAGCTGTTCTTTTATAAAGGACCTGCTTTAGCAGTAAATAACTCACTTCCATAACAATAACCTTAACCCTTTAGAGACTCAGTCTCCTCTTCAAGATTCTGCCTCTTCAACACCAGTCATGGAAATTACACTCTAAGATGTGCTTTGGGGAAGACTCATGAAGCAGCAGCAGTAGGGATAAGATGAACTGGGATTATTTTGTAGTGTCAGTAGGTAAGGAAGTACTAGAAGTCTAACAAAACCAACCATATAACCAATCAAATAACTATCCAACCATCCAACTAACCATTTAACCAAATAATCACCTCATCAACCTCCAAAGGAACCCTCCAACCATCTAATCAACTCCCTAACCAACCATCTAACCAACTAACCACCTAATCAAACTTCTAACCAACTAACCAACCAACCAACCAATCAACCATCCAACTCATCCTTTCATCAGTCCACTCATGCATCCATCCATGTATCCACCCATCCCTCCAACACACACCCATCCATATCCATCTATCCATCAATCTATCTATATATTTATCCAACCAACCTACCAATGGCAAAAATAAAGCCCTGCATTTCTGGGATTATGTCAAATAGATACATGGCCAGGGATAGAATTTTGGTTTGTGTGTGTGTGTGTGCTTGTGTATGAGAGAGAGAGAGAGATGTATGTATATGTATGTCAGTTATAGCACGAGGTATAAGATAAATATCCATGACTCCACACTGTTTCAAATCAATGAATGAATAAATGCACAAATAATTAAGAGAGAAACGACAATCTATTTTGCAGAATAATTTAAAACAGTTTACATAGTTGCTGTGTCTTTTTCTAGAAGAGAGCACATGCTTGCTCCTTGCCCCCAAAGCCTGGGCTCCTTTGGGCCCCCAAAGACTGCGGCATGGAAATGGGGAGAAACGACAGAAAGAAACTGACAAACACTGTCTCAGCCCGTCTCTCCCCGGGTCAGAGTGACAACAGCTGCCTTGGGTGTAAGGTGATAAAAATGGCATTTCACCTCTGTGGTTTTCTTTCTTTAAACCTGCAATTCCAGTCTAATTGTGAGAAAACCATCAGGCAGATTCTAATTGAAGGATGGATTATGAAATACTTGGCCAGTCTCCGCTGAACTGTCCCAATCATTAGGATACTGGGACAACAGGAGAGATTGCCTTAGTCAGGAGGTGCCTAAGGAGATATGACAGTGAAATGCAGCATGGATTCTGATAGATTTGTCAACTGAAAAAGACATACAACACAGCTGCTGGCCTTCATTAGTGAGAGTGAGTCAAATGCCCTGTGCTAATGAGAGGCATTGTTCAGAGTAGAGAATGAGTGTGCTGTATATGGAAAAGAGTAAGACCATATATATATGATCAGATGATTTAGAATGGCAGGAAAGCATATTCTGTCTTGCACGGTGGTTCCAATTGGCAGTATGCCAGCTCTCTGTGACGGACGACGCTGGCAGCTGTATTACCCTCCTGGTACCAGCAATGATAGGACTCCCCTTTAAATTTAGAGATACAAAAAGTGAGCATTTCCCCTGCTGCCACCTTTTCTCCTGCTCTTGACATTCCAGCGTGGAGGTACTTTTTAATGCCACTCCCATTTCCAAAGAATGAAATAATCCAGGACTCTACACTTTATTTCTTACACCCGTTTCTTTCTTTCTGATAGTTTTCCCTCCAGTAACTTATTACAAAACTGTTCTTTTTCTCCTGGCTATAAAGTCAGAGACTCTCTCTCTTCTGGAGGAGCAGGGGGCCTCCCATGGGACACACTGAACAAATAAAATTGAACAAAACTTAGCAGTTAGTTTGTTATGCTTTAGTGCTGAACAGAATCCCAACTCTGCTCTCCCTGCCCCCCAATTTCACCAGCTTTGGTTCCTTAGTGCGTGGTGGTTGTGGCTCAATCCTTCTCTTTTGATCTTTTATCCTTTCTACTTTTATTTCTCTGGGAAAACAACAGAAATAAGAAAACTAACAAAATCCAAAAGGTTGACTCTCCCTTTACCATCCATTTTAACTCTGCCTGAGAAAGTAACCTTGATCTTGCTTGATTTTTCCAGGCTGTGTAATGTGAGACAGAAATACTGAAATCCAGCTAGATGTGGTACACAGATGTTCCTCCAGGCCTGGGAAGCTGAGGCAGGAGGAGCTCTAATTTAAGGCCACGCTTAGACCTATCTCAAAAGACAAAAGCAAAGGCAGAAATAACAGCATTCAAAGCATCTCCTGAAATCCCAGTCTGGGACTCCAGTGCTCTGGTGGGTCTCTTAACCACTGAACCATCTTTCCAGTCTCTAAATCTTTGTTTCCTAAGTGACTAAATGGAGACTCCAGTATCTTACTTGTCCATCTTCCATATTTGATTGGAATAATTAAGGTGAAGATACTATATACTTTTAAATATATTGTGAAGTGCAAAGTAAGGGGGGCAATGGTTGTTGTTTGTAGTGCTATTTCATGTTTTAATAAAGTTTGCCTGAAGATCAGAGTGCAGAGCTAAGCCACTAGAGGCCAGGAAATGGTGGCACACACCTTTAATCCCAGGACTTGGGAGTTCAAGGCCACCTTGGGCTATATAAAATTGATCCAGTCTAAAAGAGAAGAAGCAGAGCTCACACAAAGGTGATCCTAGCACTAGGCAGGAGGAGACAGGAGCTCAGTGCTCTCTGAGGAGCAGTGCAGTCTGAGGAAGGGTCGCCCCTTCTGCCTGAGCATCGTAGAGGTGAGGACTCCAGTGGCTGCCACTCTGCATCTCTGCTTCTTCAGCTTTTCACCCCCTGATAGCTGACTGCAGCATGAGGCCTGCTTGGTTTCTGTCCTCCCAACAGGTCCCACAGTCATTAGGTCCCAAAGAATCACACAGAGAGGTCTATATTAATGATAAACTGATTGGCCCATTAGCTCAGGCCTCCCATTAGCTCTTGTAGCTTATATTAATCCATTATCCCTATCTATGTTAGCCACATGGCTTAGTACCTTTCTCAGCGGGGCAGGCCACATCCTGCTTCTTAAGTGGTCCAGGCAGGAGTGCTGAGAGAGCTTCCTGCTTCCCAGGATTCTCCTATTCTCCTTGCTCCGCCTCTACTTCCTGTCTGGTTGTCCCACCCATACAACCTGGCTAATGGCCAATCAGCGTTTATTTAAATCATGATTGACAGAATACGGACAATTCCCCCGTACCACTTCCCCCTCTTTTTTTTTTTTTAACAAAGAAAAATATCCATAGTCCATTTTTTGGAAATGTGGGCGTAGTATTCCAGGCTACTTCCAGCTGGTTGGGGGCACTGATAATCTTATGGGGACCTAAAGAAAATTTAAGAGTTATGATCAAGTCCTGACTGGAGTATCCTGTGAAGCTTGATCATCTCAGGCAGCAGTCTTGAATCTGTTCTGGATGTAGAACTCAGACATCCAGTCCATCTGTTCCTACCGGAGATTTCTCAGGTGGTCTTCCTTGATCAAATCTGATTTGTCTTAACTCAGAATGAATCCACAGCCTCTCATTTCCTGTGGAAACAAAAGCAAAATCTCTTCTCCAAAGTAATATACCTTTTGACTTCAATTTTGAAGTCAAGGTATTTTCAAAATACCTATCTTGGATTAATTCAGCAGCATTTATAAGCAAATATCTTTTAACAGCTGTTGCTCCTTCCTCAGCATTCAAACAATTCAAAGAGAACATAATAACATACAGTATCAAGATTCTCTGTGTGTTTTCCATCTTTATGTGGCTTTATTTTAAACTCTATTTCTTTCATTTTTAATTTTTGGCTTTTTGAGACAGGTTCTCTGTGTATGTTTGTCCTGGAACTCCCTCTGTAGACCAGGCTATCCTTGAATTCACAGAGATCTGCCTGTCTCTGCCTCCCCAGTGCTGGTATTAAAGGTGTGTGCTGCCACACCTTGAAGTCACAGAGGTCAATCTACCTCTTCCCCAGGCCCTCATGTTACAGCTGACTCTGAGTTTTTATTATTAATGCCAATTAGAATTCATGCCACAGTGGTTAGAAATATTTTCATGTCTTTCTTCTCATTTTGTAAATGATCACCTTTGGAGAATTTGGGGGTAGGAGATTCTTTTTAAAGTTTATCATGTATTTTTTTTTGTTTTTATTTTTTTTTTTTACATCCTGACCACAGTTTTCCCTCCCACCTCTCTTCCCAGCCTTTTCTCCTACCCACTCCTCCTCCTCCTCCTCAGTTTCTCTTCAGAAAAGGGTGGGCCTCCCAAGGATATCAGTCAGTCATGGTATATCAAGTTGCATTGAGACTAGGCACCTTCTTTCTTATTAAGGCTGCACAAGGCAATCTGGTAAGAGGAATAGGTCACAAAAGCAGGCAACAGAGGCAGAGCTAGCCATTGCTCCCACTTAGTAGTTGTGCAAGAACAACACGTTACACAACTGTATCATATCAGCAGAGGGTCTAGGTCAGTCCTATGTAGGCTCCCTGGTTGGTAGTTCAGTCTCTGTGAGTCCCTATGAGCCTAGGTTAGTTCATTCTGTGGGTTTTGTTGTGGTGTCCTTGACTCCATTGGCTCCCACAATCCTTCCTCCCCATCCTTTCTCCGCATCCTTTTCCTCCATCCTTTCTCCCCATCTCCATAGGATTCAGAGGGAGGTGTGTGTGTGTGTGTGTGTGTGTGTATGCATGTGTGAGTGTGTGATTTTTTAAACCTGGTTATCTTAGGGCTTTTATTGCTGTGAAGAGACACCACGACCACGGCAACTTTTATAAAGAAAACACTTAATTGTGGGTGGCTTGCTTACAGTTTCAGAGGTTCAGTCCATTATCATCATGATGGGGAGCATGACTGTCTGCAGGCAGATGGGTACTGGAAGTAGTTGAGAGTTCTACATCTTGTAGCCAACAGGAAGTTGATTGACAGTCACACTGAGGGAAGCTTCAGAAAAAGAGACCTCAAAGCCCACCCCCACAGTGACACTCTTTCTCCATCAAGGCCACACCTCCTAATAGTGCCCCTCTCTTTGAGGGCCGTTTTCTTCCGGGCCACTGCACTGGTTTTGCAAGCTCATGTCTGTTGTTGTCTTGCTGTTGATCTCCTCTTCTCTTCTGTCTGGCTCTCCTCAGCTCTTTAACCTGTGCACTTTTCACATTTTCATTTTTCTAGATTCTTCTGCCTACCACCCGCTTTCCTTACGGTGTGATGGGAAAACAAAACAAAATAAAACAGCCCCCAACAAATAAACAAACACTACCTTCCTTAGTTCAGAATTTATTTCTCCTTGCTAAGCTTCAGCTAGCTTATCCACCCAATAGAGACACCCATCACATCCGGTTGTTTGGGCGACTAATTGGGATCATTCTTTGAGGTGGCAGAAGCTTCAACAGGAACTCAATGCATTTGTGGAAGAGATGAGTACATTTCCAGGCACAATGCCATCTTTGCTGCTTGTTGATCTGGTCCTGATGCAAAGCCAGGGCTCTATCATCTCAGAGGGGCTATGGTGTGGACCTAGGTATGAGGGCAGGCCGGCAGGTAGGGGCAATATCATTTGGGGAACAGTTAGGGAGTAAAATTTATCGTTTGGATCAAGGCCTCCTCCACCATTGGCTCAATTAGACAGTATCATAGAAAGAACTGTGAATCTGGGGTAAGGGAGCTGCACTCTTCCCTGCTTCCCCCTGGGTTGGAGTTGTGTGGACAGCCAGGGTGGGCAGTCACAAATGAAGGCGACAAGGGTGGGTCCTGTGCAGAATGCCTGGCTCATGGTGTCTCAGTATTCTTGGGAGGAAGGCTGACCTTAGAGGATTTCACTGAAAAAACTCTTTCTTCTCAATGTCACCTGACAAAAATTCCTTTAAAATTTTTTTTCTAAAATGTACTTGTTTTTGTTTTGCATGTGTGTGTGCGTGTGTGCGCGTGTGTGCGCGAGTGCACATGCCCCACATGTGTCTTGGTAACCGCAGAGGCCAGAAGAGGGTGTCAGATCCCTTGGGTTGGAGTTGCGGGCTGTTATGATCTGTCTGATGTGGGGATCAAACCTGGGTCTCTGCAAGTGTAGCAAGTGCACTTAACTGCTGGCCCATCCCTCCAGTCCCAAGAATTCTTACAAAGGCTTCTCAAAACTGTCCATCAGCAGGAGCCCTGGGAGTGGCAGCTGGGCTGAGACAAGTTACTGTGAATGAAGATGGTGGTAGACATCAGGGGGCTTTCCCTTAATCACTGTGGCCATTGTCTCTTGAGATAGGGTCTTGCACTGAACTGAGCTTGGAGCTCATTGATTGGCTAGACTTGTTGGCCAATGAGCTCTGGGGTTCTGCCTATTACCCTACCCATCAATCATGTTACAAATACTTGCAGGTTTTCTGTATGGGTGCTGGTAATTTGAACACCAGTCCTCAGACTTGAGGGGAAGGTACATTACCATCTGTGTCATCTCCTGAGCCACACACACATATACACACAGACACATGCATACATACATACACACACATGCACACAAACACATTTTCTTTTATTTATTTGGATTTTTTTTCTTTTTTGAGACAGGGTCTCTCTACACAGCCCAGGCTGTCCTAGAACTCATTTTGTAGACCAGGTTGGTCTCAAACTCATAGACATCCACCTACATTTGCCTCTTGAGTACTGGGATTAAAGGTGTGGGTCATCACATAAACATTTTCTGAATATGGGCTGTTTGACAAATACCACATTGGTCCTTCTTAGCCTGTTATTTCAGGAGGGCATATTTAGAATTTCAGCACTCCATTCTATTTGGTTTGGTTTCGTTGTTGGATTTTCCTTCAGGTTTCTTCCCTGACACGTCCTGTAGAGATGGCACAGTACATACAGCAGGCTTACATGGCTTGGTTAGACAAACCAGGGCTCTACTACTGCCGGAGCCCTCAGACCTTAAACACTGGTTGCTTCCTTTGGCTGTGGCAGGTATCTCCAGAACTTCCAGGAAATGTTCTCAAAATATTTTAGACTTTTCTCCCATAACTGTAGGCATTCTGATGGCTGGGATGAGGACTCTTCACTGCGTTCTGGAAAACTCCTTTCCTTTGAGTGGAATGAAGGCGTTTTATTCCCAGATTCTTCATGGCCTTTTGGTCTGTTCTTAGTTTTTAAAATCTTTTCCTTTTATTACCATTTGTGGGCACCAATGCAACTATATTTAGATTTTTCTCAAGGTGGGGAGTCTCTGGAACACATATCAATACCTGCATGCTGTTTGTGTTACATGCATATTTAATTTATTTCTCTGGAAAATTCCACGCTTATCCAACCAGGTACTATAAATCTCTAAGATGTCATAGCTTGAGGTAAGTCAAGGGCTATTAGACTCAGAGGACCGTGCCAGATCAATCAGACTCTCTGTTTGTTTCTGCTGTGTTAACGCACTCTTGTTTCCCAGTATTTCCTAGCTGCTCCTCTGGTTCCCCTGGGAGCTATAGAGAGCAGTGGGTAGCTAACAGCAACCATTTGGGCTGTAACTAATGTGGCAGAATGTGGGGAAGTCTGAAAAGTCTCATTACAAGCACGATGCCACCCAGAGGTACTCAGGAAAGAACTGTTGAGGCTTTGCTGAATTGCTTTGAGCCCCACATTCATGAAGTTGAAACCCTTTTCTACTTAAGAGAATGTCAGGGCACCTCATAGCCAAAAGATGGCAGTCCTCACCTACTGTTCATACCCTGCCACCGTAGAGCAGCTCCCTGTGGCCTTCTGATCCTTCTATAAGTTTTCTCATAATAAAATATTATACCCTTGTCTTCTCATGGCGAGTCACAGCAGAGCCCAGACATGATCAGGGCTCTGATGCTCATCAGCCTTAGCCCTCTGGGTGGAGAGCACGGACTGTAAACTGCGACAGCAGGTCCTGTTGCATAGCTCTACAGGTAGCTGTAGACTCGGCTACAGCTAGTGCACCTTTGCTGCCACCTCATCTCCGAGCAGATCCAGGGCTTTAATTCGTCTCTCGAGTTTGCCTCTCTTGGTTTCATGAACCATGAAAACACCGCCGGAGCAGTTTACAAACTGTGGCGGAACCTGAGCGTTCCTGCTGAAGTACCAGTTCAAGGCTCAGCCCCCTTACTACCTGCTTTGTTGTTGTTCCACAGACCAGTTAACGGGCAATGGGCTGGTTTGAATTTGCTCTGCCCCTCGATACTGTTGTGTGCCCTTCCTTTGGGGCGTGGCATGGATCGGGAGTAAGGGCGACTGAAAGCCAGGGTGGTTTTGAGCAGATGTACTTCATGTAGAATGAAATTCGAACAACAATTTGGAAAGATCGAGACTTTCTATTTGCTAAATTATGTAATTGCAGGGCCTGAGGCTTTTAGAAAACTAAATCCCACTTTGCTATACTTTCTTTCTATTAAGCCTCATATTCTATGATTTACTCTTATTTATATGTACATGTGTATGTCTGGGTCCATATATGCCACGTGTGTGGGTAATGGTAGAGACTGGAAGAAGATGTAGAGTCCCATGGAAATAGAGTTGAGTCCTCTGACATGGGTGCTGGGATCTGAACTCTGGCACTTGCAAGCAGCAAGTACTCTTAATGACTGAGCCGTCTCTCTAACCTAACTTCCAGTATCCTCTCTGGTTTGGTGCTATGATGGTCACTGGCAAACAAGGCAGAATCTCTATGTCCCCCAACATATACTTACAGGTCATTAACGATGACACAGTGCATGGTGGAGGGCTTGGGGTGTTGCTAGGTGAATAAGAAAAGCAGCCATTTTAGCATATGGGGAGCCCTGGAACCCATCCTCAGTACTGCAAATAAACACAGATACCAACAAAACAAAAATGAATCCACAAGTAACAATCAGTATGATTAATAGCACTGCCCCACTGTGCAAAGATACAGCAAGATGATCAAGCCCACTGGAGCAACCCAGGCTAGCACCTGAAGTCTAGAAAACCCAGCCTTGTAGAGTAGAGGCAGAAAATTCTAAGTCAAATGAGTTTGTAAGAAGAATGGGACATTGTCAGAGTGTAAGTATCTCTTCTCCATAGGATCAAGGCCCCCCAGGAGTTTTAGCATGTTACTGACTGGTGTCATAGCAGGTAGGACCTCAGCAGTTTCTGGACTGGATGGATGATAGATGGGGATTCAGGATCTGAGGGAAGGATGCAGGCTCAGTGGCCTGATGTGCTGTGAGGACCATAAACTGCAGGAAAAGATAACCTCACCTCCTTGGTTCTGACTTAGAAGCCATCATCACTCTACTGCAAGGAAAGGAATGAGATTTTTCGTGATACTTGATTCATTAATGAAACATGGAATTATATTTAGAATGTCTTGTGTAGTTAGGCGGTCGTATGTACAATAAAAGTGCCTAAGGTTAAAAGCAGGACAAGCGTCAATTACTTATTTTGAATATGTGCTACTTGCCAGAAATTGAACTAAATTCTAAAAATAATGACAAATCACTAAAAATGTTATAAGGTTGATTATTTCATATCCTTATAGTGTACAATAAATGATATTTTCTATATACAGAGAACAAATGCATTTGAGCAGACCTGTCTAAAAATATTTATAGGTCGATTTTCTGCTAGGTATTGATTGTAGAAAACCTTCAGTGTTTTAGGGCTGATTTATTACATGGAGTTTTCCTACTATTAATGAACTGTGGTGGAATTTTCATAATGGACAGTAGACTAAATTAAGAAATTAAAGTGCTGAAAGCCCAAACCTTCATTTATTTTATCAGAACAGAGCAGCATGATGGCCCTTCCTTATTTTTTTCAGGTGGTTCATGGGCCCACCCAATATTACTGTTTGTCGGTGTTTGCTAGGTGTGTGGGGGGTTGTGACAGTTCATCTTGGTTTTCAACTTGCCTGGATCTGAAGTCAGCCAAGAGACATATCCCTGGGTGGGTATATAAAGGGTATTTCCTGGAATGGTTTACTGAGGGGGCAAGGCTCTTTCCTAGAGAGGGTCTGACACTTTCTGCAGCGTCTGAGAATGCAAGGGATGGAGGGAAAAGTCATTGCTTTTTGCCTGCTTGTCTTCACATCTTATGAGTAAGTGCATTTAGTCTGCTGCCCCTGCTGCCACCACTAAGACCATCCTTCATTGACACTGGAACTCAGCTTCGTCCGTCTTCCAACACGGATTTAGGACCAGTGATTCTTCAGGAATCCCCCAGTCACTCAGCACCAGGTTGTTACTGCTGAGCCATCTAAGTCAAGTGTAGGTGGTTCTTACCAGTGAGAACGCAGCCAGTGTTGAAAGAGCCAGACTGTATTGTATAAACCAGTCTAATAAATTCCCTTTCAGTATATACTCAGTCAGTGGGTTCTGTTCTCTAAAGAACCTTGACAAATGCAAGGTAGAATTTCTCATACAAGTCAATATGTGCTGTGGGACAATGGTCTGTACTCTGTCAATTATATTTTAAATAAATGCTGATTGTCCAGTAGCCAGGCAGGAAGTATAGGTGGGATGACCAGGCAGGAAGTAGAGGTGGGGCAATGAGAACAGGAGAATTCTGGGAAGAGGACTGCAGTCCGCAATCGTGACCCAGCCTCAGAGGAAGCAAGATGTGACTGCCTCACCAGAAAAGGTACCAAGCCATATGGTTAACTTAGACTAGAATTATGGGCTAATGTAAGTTATAAGAATTAGTTAATAAGAAGCCTGAGCTAATGGGCCAATCAATTTATAACTAATGTAGACCTCTGTGTGATTTCTTTGGGGCTAAACGACTGTGGGAACCTGGCAGGACAGAAACCCCAGACAACAAGTATGGAACAGATGCAGGGCCAGGATGATATGGAGGAGCAAGATGGATTTAACCGCCTTTATCTAAGACATTTTGGGAGTTGTATCCAGAAAGATTCAGCTGGTTTGGTTTAAACTCAAGGTTAGTTATCTGCTCTTATCTTTTTAAATGTGTAGGGAGAAGCCTCGAACACTGCTCCAAACTGAGTTGCCCAGCAATGCACTTGATGGGCGATTTTCATGCGATGTCCCCATTCTTCTAAGTTGTTTTATTTTCAGATCTCTGACACCAAAACATTCTAGAATTACAGAAGCCAAAGAAGCATCTGTTATTCTCAAGATGGTTATTTTCAGTCAGTTTTCTCAATGATGTTAGACCTACCCTGATGTCAGCCCAGTGCAGATGAGGGGGTCTGTGGCAGCACTAGCTCATGCCTCACTTAAAGGCATTCCAGTGTAGTGAGGCTCAAGAAAGAAACGGCCACATTCATGCCATCAGACAAAACCTGTGACTTCTACTTTGCTGTTCTCTTCAGGATTCTCCCTCTGGCCCCCCGCAACACACATTGGTCACTATTCAGTCAGGGGACAAACCATCACACTGACAGGAATTGGGCTTCTTTGCGACTCCTGAAGATTAATGAGACAAAGCCATACTGCCATACCAAGAGAGCCCCAGCCAAACGCAGCTACTAAAATATCTGAAATATGCAGCTTGATTTGAAAACCTAAAGAAAAATTTAGGCTGTCTTTTATTGGTTGAATTTTATTGCTGAGCATGGTTGGAGCCCTGTTACTTTTTCCTATGCTTCTACCCCCCCCCACATTTCCAGATTGCTTGGGAAACTGTGGGAAGGTCTACCTAGGAAGCATTTTCTGTCTTTGTTTCCGTCAACATTTCTTTTCCCAATCAGTCTCTTTTGTGGTTCAGCATTTCCATCTTCTTAATATAGTGGGTCAATCCCAGCTGTAATTGTACAGTCATATACTGACAGCCCACATAAACAACAGTCCCTTGGTGGTGTGCTGTCACCATAACTGGGGTTGCAAAGGCAAACACGGGTGGGTGGCTTGGACACCTGTGTTAGCTTTTGTATCTCCCCTGGCCCCTTGTGCCATGATGATCTTCACAGAAGGCGGAATGCTCTGCCCACACCTGCCCCCTCAGTCCTAACCTTGGAAGATCAATTTCACGTCACATTGTTTGGAGTGGCATTGAGCCACCTGCTTCAGGAGGCTAAGTGCTTTGCTGAAACTCTGTGTGGTAGGGAGGGAAAGGGAAGGAGTAGGGAGGAAGGGAGAGAAAGAGAGAGGAGGGAGATGGAAAGAGATAGAGGAAGAGGGGGAAAGAGACAGACAGAGAGAGAGAGAGAGAGAGAGAGAGAGAGAGAGAGAGAGTATAATCACAGCCCATTACAGTTAATATTGGCACACATTAGAAAGTTATGGAACCCCCTGTTATGCCAATGTACCATTTCCATGTCAGATGAACATTGAATCTGGACAATACTGAGAACTATTGTAGGCATCCGAATCAACTTTCCAAACACTTCAACTTTCACAAGCTATTCCTCCACACAATTTTTCTTTCTCCCATCTCTGTACAAAGGAACCATGACCCCTTCCACCTCCCAGGAGCATCATGGGGCACAGTTATGTTCTTCCAGTGTAAAATCTGGTGAAGTCACAACACTTTAGAGCAGTGGTTCTCAATCTTCCTAATGTTGTGGTGACCCCCAACCATAAAATTATTTTGTTGCTACTTCATAACTGTAATTTTGCTACTGTTATGAATCATGATGCAAATATCCGATAGGCAGATGTCTGATATGTGACCTCTCCAAAGGGGTTGTGACTCCTAGGTTGAGAGCCACTGCCTTCAAGCCTCCTTTTATAGAAAGAGCCATGGGAACAGTTTTGTGCCCTTTGACCTGCTTTCTAGCTCCTGAGGTATAAGAGTTAAGTTTCATGTATCCTTGAATATATTAATTCCCTTTTGTTTAAAAGCTGATTTTTTAAACTACAAGCAGATGGCGTACATGGTAAAAGAACTCGAGAGAGGAGGACCATATGCTCTCGAAGATGGTAGTCTTTTCAATCACATTCATTTCCGCTTTAGAAATGGCAGGTATTCCCTGTACCTTCATATTAAAGAGTAGTAAGGAAAACGTGGGCCTAGGTGATCAGCAGCTTGTACTGGCCTGCAGCTGTAGACTCGCTCGGGTCCATGACTTGGCTGTGGGTTCCATTTCATTCTGCCTCCCACCCTGGCTTCCTCTTCCCTTTCTCAATCCCCCTTACTAGTACCTTGCAGTTTTACAAAACTGCCAAACTAGACCCCAACCCACTCTTAAAGGGTTAATTTGTTTATTAGCTTGGGGGTTGGGTAAGTTGGAAATAATCCAAAGAGAGGATCAAATAAATAAGTGAAAAACAGACCTTCTCATTTGGTGTAGTTGAAAGGGTCTCATGCTGGGAGCCCAGTGATTTGACTTACAAACACGAGAAATCAGAACTGACTTTGGACTGACAAATGAACTTTAGAAACCAAAACCACGTCCTTCAGTTGCTCTGCTGTTGTCTAGAATTTTCTAGAGCCTCTAGACACTTGATTGGAAACAATTATTACCATTCAAGCTTTAGATATCAAGAAGAATAGGAAACTTCTTGACTAGGCTTCATTTCTAGAAACTTCCCCTTTCCTCTTTCGACCTTGTCTTGCAAAGAGAGAAGTTCTCTTGCTCCAGGGAGTTGGCTAGAGTTCTCTTAGAACTTCTGAAACTGCTTCTTGGTGCCACCAGCCTCAGTGACCTTGAATATTGAAGCACAAGGTCTTGCTCAGGGACCTGCAGGCTCCCATGATGACAATGTCGCCAACCTGTGCATCCCTGAAATGGGGACAAGAATACAGACTTGTTCCTGTGGCACTTCTCAAGGTGTTTGCACTTTGGGATGCAATGGAGATAGTCCTGGAAGATGAGAATGATCCTTAGCATCTCCTTGGTCATGACACCAGGCAGGATCTGACATCAGATGGAGATGTACCAGTGAAGGGGCATTTCTTGCCAATGTAGGTGCCCTCAATGGCATCCTTCGTTGTCTTGAAGCCTAGACCAATGTTTTTGTAGTACCAAAGGAGGTTTTCCTTGCCGGTTTCTCCCCACAGTACATGCTTCTTATTTTGAAAGATTTGGGGGGCTTGATCTGAATATTCTCCATCTTCTTGGCAGCCTGAGTAAAAGGGCGGTGAGTTAACTCCAGGCCAATTAATCTTTTTTAAAGGTAGGAGTATGTGATGTTGGTCTGGGTTTCCTCCTCAGCCTCCTCCTTAGTGCACAGGGCAATTATAAAGCAGAAAGGTGATGTCTTCCCTTGTGTACTTAGACCGTGTTCATGGGCAAAGATCATCTTGACAAAGCACCTCACTGACATGAGCTCTCACCAAGAAACACATTTCATCTGCTCAGAAGAGAGAACCATTAGATGTCTTGGGTTCTGGGGTGTTAATTGATACATGTATGGTGTTTAATTGAGCCTAACACTCAAGAAGAAACCATAGTGAAGTTTTTATTTTCTTAATTATTGTGTAATGAAAGAATACTGTGGACTCAGATCTAGGAGGTTCAAAGCAATCTATGTATCCCAAGGAACACTCCAGAACACCCACTTAGGGTGATATCCAGGAGTAAATTTAAATTTACTCACTAGGATTTGGTCAATATATCAGCCAGCCCTCCAAGTGCAACCAAAATAAATATGCAGAAAAATAACCTGATCAGAAAGATTAGAAAACCAGGGGCTTGAAGATGGCTTGGTTGATAAAGCACAAGGACTTGAGTTTCGATCCTTAGCACCTAGGTAGAATTCTGCACAAAGACACATCTATAATTCCAGTGCTGGTGGTGGCGGGAGGGGTGGGGGGTGGGAGGAGGGAGGGAGCAGAGAAGCTCATTGGCCAGTCAGTCAAGCAGAATCCTTGACCTCTAAGTTCAGGGACCCTTGTCTCAAAAAAAATCAAGAACAAGGTAAAAGAGATAGAGAAAGAAACTCAACATCAACCTCTGTCCTTCGCAAACACATACACACACACACACCATACACGTAACACATACACACGCGTGCACACACCCCACACATACTATACACAGACACATAACACAAACACACACACCACACAAACATAGGCATACACCACACACACACAGAGGCACACCACACACACACCAAACATACCACACATACACACCACACACATACACACACATATCACACACAGACACACACCACACACATGCCCCCCCACACAACACAGACATACAGCACACACATCCCACACATACAGACACACACCACACACACAAACACACACAACACACATACCTCTCTCTCACACACACACAACACACACGTTATACACACATCACACATACCACACACACACATTTGAACACACGCATGCACATCCTACCCTCCCCACCCATGTACACACAGCAAATCTGTCCTACCGTGTCTCTACCCTGCCATTTGCATGCAGAATTACTGAATGCTGACCGTGTTTACTTGACAATGGAAAAAGGTGACTCATTGCTAGAGAGCTCATTTTATTTCTGTCTTGTTCTTTTTACCTCTTAGTTCCTCAGTATGGAATGTGTGGGTCTCATTTTTCCTCACGTGTTGCTTACATCATGTGAAAGATGACCCTGGATGCTTCAGTTTCCTGTGTATTTGCTCACCAATTTTCAGTGCACACAGGAGATGAGAGGAAAATGACAGAGGGGAGGAAAGGGAAGGCTTGAGTGAAAGCTGATCCATTATTCAGATCCTTGGGAGTCCATTTGCGGTTTATTTGGTATAAGGAGCCAGAGAACAAACTCATTCTAAACTTTCTCCTTCTTGGCACGGTGTTCAAAGCTGAGGTTTCTCTGCTGACTATGCGTGTCCTTTTGTCATGTGTTGAGGTTTTCAGCATCCAGCTATGTTACAAAGAAGAGGACATTTAGTTTCAATTAATAAACCGCCCTGCAATTACCCTTTGTTCGTAGCCATGCACATGTTTCCATGTGTGCTGATGCACTGAGTCCAGCTTCCCGTGAGCCACCCAAGGCTGTCCTGGTTCTTGCTACTTTTCCACCTCTGCTCTTCCCCACACTGAGGCCATTGTAGCCGCTTACCGACAGGGTCTTCAGAGTGACTCCTACGCCCACGAACACTTTCTAGTTCATATCTACTGACAGGCTGAGATTAATAATGCCCCCATGTCTTAAGAATATTTTCACCCATAACTTCTGTAAAGTTGGTGGCTCAGGATTCCTCGTGACTGTATCCCATGTGACAGCAGGACTGTTCATTGGTGAGTGATGGGATGGCTGCTCTCAGGGTCATTGATTCTGTGAATGACACCTGGTTGTGCTCTCCTGCTACACTGGACCTAGAATAGGTAGGAAGTTCTCTGAGGAAGCATGGATCTATACCACCCAGTTCCCTGTCACTCTGAACAAAAACCACATGAGTTACAACACAGGGGAGGATTGATTTTGTCCCTCAAGATAAGAAAGGCACGGTACAAGCCTGCTCACATTTGGGTGGATCAGGAAGGATGTCTATCATCTGTCAGACTGCCCATCCATCCATCCATCTATCCATCCATCCATCCATCCATCCATCCATCCATCCATCCATCCATCCATCCACCTACCTATGAAGGAAGAAATCAGGAAAGGGAAGAACAGAAGTGGGTAGTGGTTTATTCCATGAAACGAACCTCCAGGAATTCTGTTCTTCTAACTAGGCTATGCTTCCCAAAATAGCGTCCCAGCTGGAGACCAAGTGTTCAAACCCATGAGCCCATAGAAGATATTTCCCAATCAAACCACAGCAGGAACCTCCTGTTCATCATAGTTAAAGCAGATGAGGAAATGTCACAGGCTTGATGTCTACACACAGACTTACAGATAATAAAGCAACAGTAGAGGAAGCTTACACGAGCTGGACTGGTGTCCCCTAGCAGGAAAGTTTGATAGTCACACAGTGTGGCACAATGTTGTCATCGTCTAAGTTCACACTTGAGAACCACACAGTTGACTCACTATTAATTTACAAAAAATTGAAAAAGATCATAATTTTTAGATGTGCTTCTGATTTTGTGTTTGTCTGCACTCCCAATTCTCTTCAACCACCTGCGGCCTCTATGCTAAGGACTACAGGTATGATTTTCCCATCCTCCTCCTGCTGGGTCCTTACTTATATTGTCTTCCTCAACAGTCCATACACTGCCTTCAGTTACCATGGAGGAAATGGCTGAAGAGGGAAGCTAATGTCAGCCATAAATACCAAACATGCTCTGTGATTACATAAAGCAATTTCCCCCTGGGTTGTAAGAACTCCTTCCACTGTGAATCTTGTGGTTGCCTCCTGTTTAAAACCAGAGTCAAACCTTCCTCGTGATGCTCAGAACACTTCTCCCAACACAGCTTTTTTTTTTCTTTTGGTGGCAGTTAGAAACTTCCCTGGCACAACTTTCAAAAATCTAAACTGAAGCAATTTCTTGGTTACTATGTAAGCTCATCAAAAGCAAATACAGATGGCCAGGACAAAGAAACTCACAGACACTCAAGCTAACTCTGCGTCACCACTGAGACACAGTCCTGCTCCCAATTCTGGCTTTATCTTGTCAGTCATTCTGAATGTCTGTCCATCTGTCCTTTAGCATCATCCATTTTGGCTAGCATCCTATGCATGTGGTATTTTAGCACTTTTTCCTGAAACAGTATATGCACTTGCCTTATCATTTGAATAACTTTCTATTAATGCAATAAATATTTAAAAAGTCCCCCTTCAGTGGACTGTTGGATAGTTTCCATTACCAAAATACTTTAATAATTGTTTAAAATATTGGAGTGATGTTGAACAATATAAGCAGGAATAGAGAACATTCTTTTGGTTGATCAGATCCTCAGAACCCATTCTTAATTTAATATGGCATTCATATACTAACAAATTAAGTATACTAACTGAAAATTCATGGATCCATTTCACAAAAGGCAGATTTATTATACACAGATTACCTACACACTAAGTACTTTCATTAAAATGTAACTGTTTTGTTTATGAGTGATGTAAGAGTGTATGAAAGGGTTAAGTGAGAGAGACTGAATATCATTGTAAATGTTAAGAAAAACAAAGCAGAAAGCAAGCCTCTGAGCCTCCACTCATATTTAGACATAAATTTAGGCTCTATCACATTGAAGTTCACACTGGGTCCTAGTGCCACCTCCTGCCTCTCTACTAATCTGTGTTTGATGCTTTACAAACTGCACATGGTCATCCAAACAATTTGTAAAATCAATAACATAAAACAGAGTAATAAAACAAAACTGTCCAAGGGTTGTAATGTGTTGGCGTACAAAAGATATCCACAATAGCCTGGAATGGAGTATAACAAAGATTTATTTATCTGGGATAAACTCACAAAAAGAGTAGGATCCTCAGTCCTGTGTGTGTCCTGGGAACTGGAACTGAATCCAGCAGCCAAGAAGCCCTCACACATTTTTTTGTCTGCATTTATAGTACATGAGACCGCACCCAAAGTGGACTGGTATCTTAAAGGTTGTTGGCTGAAGGAGTTACCACAGTACCTCTCCCTTTTGTCTAAATAAGAGAATTCTAAGGCTAATACAAAACTATATACAATAAGAAACATATATCAAGCATTGTCCAGGGAAAAGAAGAGACAAAAGCATACATAAAAATTAGAATTACAACCAGCATGAACAACATCAAACAAGAAACATATGCTAAATGTTTCAATAGTTATCCTAACCAAAGGAGTTTAACTATTATATTAAAAATGTCTTGGCTAAGTCATAAGAGGAAAATAACTATGACTATCTAGTCTTCAACCCTATCAAAGACCTGAGAAGGGAAATAATATTACTTGAGTAAACAGGAAGTACAATCAAGCAACTTCCAAAAGGTGCAAGAAATGACAGAGACAACCGGCTACCAGGGCAATCACCCAAAGTCTCATTTGCAATGTTCGGGGAACCAAATTTGGCTAAGGCCTAGAGTAATTGACAGACCATTTTTAGAGATAGGAAAAATTTAAAAACTGTCTTACCCTGTCTTGGCAAGGCTTGGCAGTCTTTTTGCTTGTATCCTGCTTGTCTAGTCTGGACACCATGCATTTTGTCAGTGGTGGAGGCAGGGGTATTTCTTTGCTCAAAGGCCAGTTTTGCCAAGAAGAAAATAAGCTCCAAGTGGAGTGTCTTCAGTGCCCAACATTCTCTCAGGAATAGCAATTGTGTCTCATGTCAAGAGAATCCTAAGTTATTTAAATGCCATAATCTACAGTTCTTCGAAGTGTTTGAAGAATACCTATCCATCTGAAATATATCTATGTACATCTAGAAAACCTAACTTATATGACTACAAGTTTGACTATTATAAATGACTACCTATTAATTTATATTTCTTATTTATTTATTCTTTTTTATTGATTTTATTGAGCTATACATTTTTCTTTGCTCCTCCCCCCCTTTCTCTTCAACTCTCTCCCATGGTCCCCATGATCCCAATTTACTCAGGAGATCTTGTCCTTTTCTACTTCACATGTAGATTAGATCCATGTATGTCTCTCTTAGGGTCCTCATTGTTGTCTAGGTTCTCTGGGATTGTGAATTATAGGCTGGTTTTCTTTGCTTTATGTCTAAAAGCCACTTATGAGTGAGAACATATCATATTTGTCTTTCTGGATCTGGGTCACCTCACTCAATATGATGTTTTCTAAATCCATTAATTTGCCTGCAAATCTCAAGATGTCATTATTGTTTTATGCTGTGTAGTAATTCATTGTGTAAATGTATTACATTTTCCTTACCCATTCTTCGGTCGAGGGACATTTAGGTTGTTTCCAGATTCTGACTATAACAAACAATGCTGCTATGAACATAGTTAAGCACATGTCCTTGTGGCATGATTGAGCATCCTTTGGATATATACCCAAAAGTGGTATTGATGGGTCTTGAGGAAGGTTGTTTCCTAATTTTCTAAGAAATTGCCACACTGACATTCAAAGGGGCTGTTCCAGCTTGCATTCCCACCAGCAATACAGGAGTATTCCCTTTACCCCACAGCCTCTCCAGCATAAGTTGTCATCAGTGTTTTTGTTTTTGTTTTTTTTTTTTTTTAATCTTGGCCATTCTTACAGGTGTAAGATGGAATCTCAGAGTTGTTTTGATTTGCATTTCTCTGATGACTAAGGATGTTGAGCATTTCCTTAAGAGTCTTTCAGCCATTTTAGATTCCTCTGTTGAGAGTTCTCTGTTTAGGTATGTGCCCCATTTTTTATTGGATTATTTGTTCTTTTGATGACCAATTTCTTGAGTTTTTTGTATATTTTGTAGATCAGTCCTTTGTCTGATATGGGGTTGGTGAAGATATTTTCTCATTTTGTAGGCTGCCATTTTGTTGACTGTGTCCTTTTGTAGTAAAGAGGAGAGCTTGCTTTTGGTCCAGGCTGCCCAGCTCACACCATGTTCCCGGCTCCCAGCCACCTGGCACAGGGCCCCTAGTTCCATCCCACCCGGCTAGCTTAACTCCCAAAATAATTACACAGAAACTGTATTCATTTAAAACACTGCCTGGCCCATTATATCTAGCCTCTTCTTGGCCAACTCTCACATCTTGATCTAACCCATTTCTATTAATCTGTGTTTACCACAAAATTGTGGCTTACCAGGAAAGATTCAGCATGTCTGACTCTGGCGATTTCATGGTGGCATCTCCCTCTGTCTTCTTCCCAGCATTTTGTTCTCTTTTCCCCACCTATCTAAGTCCTGCCCTATCAAAAGGCCAAGGCAGCTTCTTTATTTAACCAATGAAAGCAACACAAATGCAGAAGGACCTCCTACACCATCCTTTGCTTTACAGAAGCTTTTCAGTTTCAGGATGCCCATTTATTAATTGTTTCTCTCAGTGTCTGTGATACTGGGGTTATATTTAGGAAGTGGTCTCCTGTACCAATGCATTCAAGTGTACTTCCTACTTTCTCTTCTATGAGGTTAGTGTGGTTGGCTTTATGTTGAGGTCTTTGATACATTTGGACTTGAGTTTTGTGCATGGTGATAGACACGGATCTATTTTCATTCTTTTACATGTTGATATCCATTCATGCCAGCACTATTTGTTAAATATGCTCTCTTTTTTCCATTTGATATTTTTTGCTTCTTTGTCAAAAATCAGATGTTCATAGGTGTGTGAATTAATATCTGGGTCTTCGATTTGGTTCCCTTGGTCTTCCTGTCTGTTTGTATGCCAATACTAGGATGTTTTCATTACTGTAGCTCTGTAGTAGAGTTTGAAGTCAGGGATTGTAATGCCTCCAGAAGTGCCTTTATTATAAAGGATTGTTTTGGCTATCCTTGTTTTTTTTTTTTTGTTTGTTTTTGCTCTTCCATATGATGTTGAGTACTGTTCTTTCAAGGTCTGTGAAGAATTTTGCTGGGAATTTGATTGGCATTGCATTGAATCTATAGATTGCTTTTTGATAAGATTGCCATTTTTACTATGTTAATTCTACCTACCCAAGGGCCTGGGAGATCTTTCCATTTTCTGATGTCTTCTTCAATTTCTTTCTTCAAAGATTTCAAGTTCTTATCATACAGGTCTTTCACTTGTTTGGTTAGAGTTACTCTGAGATATTTTATGCTATTTGTGGTTATTGTGAAGGGTGATGTTTCTCTTATTTCTTTCTCAGCCCATTTATCATCTGTGTAATGGAGATCTACTGATTTTTTGAAGTAATTTTGTATCCTGCTACATTACTGAAAGTGTTTATGAGTTGTAGAAGTTCCTTGGTAGAATTTTTGGGGTCACTTATGTAAACTATCATATCATCAGCAAATAGTGAGAGTTTGACTTCTTCTTTTCTGATTTGTATCCCCTTGATCTCTTGTTGTTGTCTTATTGCTCTAGCTAGAACCTCAAGAACTATATTGAATAGATATGGAGAGAGTGGAAAACCTTGTCTTGTTCCTGATTTCAGTGAGTTTTTCTCCATTTAGTTTGATGCTGGCTGTTGGCTTGTTGTATATTGCCTTTATTATGTTTAGGTATGTTCCTTGTATCCTTGCCTTTTCAAAGACATTTATCATGAGGAGATGTTGTATTTTGTCAAAGGCTTTTTCAGCATCTAATGAGATGATCATGTGTTTTTTATTTTTCAGCTTGTTTATATGGTGGATTACGTTGACAGATTTTTGTATGTTGAACCATCCCTGCATCTCTGGGATGAAGCTGACTTGATCATGGTGGATGATTTTTCTGATATGTTCTTGGATTCAATTTGTCAGTATTTTATTGAGTATTTTTGCATCAATGTTCATGAGTGAGACTGGTCTGTAATTCTCTTTCTTAGTAATGTCTTTATGTGGCTTGGGTATCAGGCTAATTATAGCCTCATAAAAAGATTTGGCAGTGGCCCTTCTGTTTTTATTGTATGGAACAATTTGAGGAGTATTGGTATTAGTTCTTCTTTGAAAATCATGTAGAATTCTGAGCTGAAACCATCTGGTCCTGGGCTTTTTTTTTATTTTTATTTTTTTGGTTTGGAGACTTTTGGTGACTATTTCCATTTCTTTAGCAGTTATAGGTCTATTTAATTTGATTATCTGGCCTTGATTTAATTTTGGTAAATGATATTTATCCAGAAAGTTGTCCATTTCCCTTAAGTTTTCCAAATTTGTGGAGTACAGGTTTTTAAAATATGACCTAATGATTCTCTGGATTTCCTCCATGTGTGTTATTATGTTCCCCCTTTCATTTCTGATTTTGTTAATTTGTGTATTCTCTCTCTGCCTTTTGATTAGCTTGGATAAAGGCTTGTCTATTTTGTTGATTTTCTCAAAGAACGACCCTTTTGTCTCATTGATTCTTTGTATTGTTTTCTTTGTTTCTATTTTGTTGATTTCAGCTCTCAATTTGATTATTTCCTGTTGTCTAGTTCTCCTGAATGAGTTTGCTTCTTTTTATTCTGAAGTTTTCAAATGTTCTGTTAATTCACTAACATGTGATTTTTCTAGCTTCTTTATGTAGGCATTTAGTGCTGTGACCTTTTCTCTTAACACTGCTTTCATTGTGTCCCATAAATTTGGGTATGTTGTGTGGTCATTTTCATTGAATTTTAGGAAGCCTTTAATTTATTTCTTTATTTCTTCCTTGATCTACTGGTACTTTTGGTGACAATTTCTTACTGGAAAACAATAATTTCTATGTGTTTGTGGGCTTTCTGAAATTAGTGTTGTTGTTGAATTCCAATTTTAAGCCATGGTGATCTGGTAAGATACATGTGGTTATTCCAATTTTTTGTATCTGTTGTGATTTGTTTTGTTACTTAGTATGTGATCAAGGTTTCATGAGGAGCTGAGAAGCAGATATATTCTTTTATGTTTGGATGGAATGTTCTATAGATGTCTGTTAAGTCCATTTAAGTCATAATATTTGTTATTTCCCTTATTTCTGTGTTAATTTTTTTTTGTCTGACAGACCTGTCCAGTTGTGATTTCCACTTCTTGTATTCTGGTGTTTATTCTTGCATTTGTGGTTTTTGATCATTTTCTCGTGATTTCTGTTTCTATAATTCCCTCAGCTTATGTTTCTTTATTGTCTCTATTTCAGTTTTCAAGTCTTGAATAGTTTCTTTCATATGTTTGATTGCTTTTTCTTGGTTTTCCTTAGGGGATTTGTTGATGTCTTCCAATTTTTTGTTTGTCTTTTCCTCCATTTCTTTGAGGAAATTTTTTATTTCCTCTTTAAGGGCCTCAAACATTCTCCTAAAGTTACTTTTTAGGTCATTTTCTTCTGTTTCACCTATATTTGGTTGTTCAAGTCTTGCTGCTGCAGGGCTACTCGTTTATACTGGTGTAGTGTTGCTCTTTGTGGTGTTGTGCGTGTTCTTACCTTGTCTGCCCATCTTTTCCTCTGATTAGCGTAGTTAGGGCTGTCTGTGACTCTGGTGATGAATCTTCCTGGTGCAAGTGGATCCAATGCTCAGATGATTTCTCATTGTGGTGCAGTCAGGGCCATGGTTCCAGTCACCCTGTTGGTCACTCTGTGTTCCTGGAGGTCACTTGGCACGCATGAGGTTACCTCTGCAATCCCAGGGGTCATTCAGGCCTGCTCCCATGGAGATTACTTCTTTGGGGCTCTTTCTGCTGAGGTTGTTGCTGTAGGCTTGCTCTGATAGAGGTCCTGGCTCAGGCCTACTCCCTCAGAGGTTCCAGATTTGTGCCCAGACTTGCAGATCTCTGGTTCCAGCCTACTCCCTTGGTGGTCCCAGACTCACGCCCAGACTTGCAGAGGTCTCTGGTTCTGATCTACTCCCTTGGTGGTCCCAGACTCATGCCTGAACCCGCAGATGTCTGGTTCTGGCCTACTCCTTCAGTGGTTGCTCTCTTGTGCCTGCTCCTGCGGAGTTCACTGTATAAGGCCTGCTCTGGCTTAGGTTTCTGGCTCAGACCTGTTTCCATTAGTGTCCCTGGTTTGGGCTCGCTCCTGTAAAGGTCCCTGGCTTGGACTCAGTCTTTGGCTCTAGTTTACTCCCTCAGAGGTCCCAGGCTCATGTCAATTACACATTACCTTTTTAAATGAGCTGCACAAATACAGTACCTTAAACAAGAGCAGATATATATATATATATATATAATAACAAAATCAACATTAAATATATATCAATAACCAAGATCCATACCAATGCAAAGTATTTATCGCTCTATGACATCCTCCATTTTTTTTAGAAATCGACTATTTCCATTAATCACATATAATCAACCCCCTTTAAATAAAAACAAACATTTATAAACAATCAGTTTTGGAATTTGGGTGTTGTTTTCTCCAAACTGATTCCTGCTGTTTGTTGGGAAAAGAATTTTTAGGGTTCATGGTCCCCTTCTTCCACAATGCCATTGCCACCCACAGAAAGCAAAGTCTTCCTTCTGTCATATTAAGTAACAAACAGCTGGTTGTTTTGGTCAGGAGCTGGCGGGTGAGGTAACTGTACTTACGTGCTAGCATTCCAAGGTAAAGAATAACGCCTTGGCTAGAAAGTCTGTGTTAGACCTGGGTAGTCTGTGCAGATTAACAGGTCCATTAGTTATCTCATAGTTTGTTTCGGTTCTTTTGAAATGTGTGGATGGTTTATTTCAGCTTCTGATGCCTCAGAGTAGGGGTGTCCACTCGGCTCTCCGGATGGTTTAATAGAACAGTAAGGCCATGTGACAAGGGGCCACATTTGTGCCTTTGGCGGCGATGATGTGAACTCCAGAAGGTGTTGATTCTTAGCAAGAAAGCCACTGTGCTTCTGTGTTGTTCTCCTGAGCACTGGGAAGGGCCTTGTGCAGCGAATAATGATGGACTGTGCATTTCCCACGTCCTCCTTGCCAGACTCTTTTCACTCTTTGCTATAATTGTGTTTTTCTCATCAACATCTTTTGTCTATTTTACATTGCTACAAAGCCAGCAAAATTCCCTTATAAACCTAGGTCATGGAGATGAAGAAGAAGCTTAAAGCCATTTGCTAAAAGTCTCCAGTGTCTTCCGCTTTTTCTAATTAGCTTTAAAGTGGTCAGTGGCTTAAAAACCCCCAGGATAGGACTCAAATCTCTCTGAACAATGAATGCTGGAATGTGTGTTCACAAGAGCCTCAGGTTTAATTAGAGGCTAGGTATGCATCCTCAGATTCCCCCTGGGTCCATCCAGGGTCCCCACCACCAGTTCTTTTTCCTACCCATGCATTTTGAGCCACATTTTCACCTCCTTCTCTGCCCCTCCTCCCTAACCCAATACACTAGGTATTATGTATCCCACTGGGTCCTGGGCCCATTACTCACCCTGGTTTGCAGGCAGCAGTTCCGTGTCATCACAGCCGCAGCATGAAGGTGAGAACAAGAAGCCTGAAGCCCAAGGAACATGATCGAAGGAAAAGAATGCAGATGGCAAAAGAGAGTCTCTGATGGCTCTGTCAACTCCATTTCTCACTCCGCCTCAGCCGCGGGTGTGTCCTGAAGATGGATGGGCTGAGGTGTGGCTGGTAGAAAGAGCATCTGTAGTGGCCATCTGGGTACCATTTAGTTGCAGATCCATCACTCAGGCCAGACTCTCCTCCAACTGTTGTGGAGGGAAAGTGAGGGCCTTGCTGTTTTTGCTTCCATCTCAGATGCTATTGTTTCAAGCCGTAGCTTCTCCCATTGCCTTGGCTCATCATCAAAGAAGAGTCATTCGACCCTGGGGTGAGGTGGGTGGGGAACTTGGCAGGTGAGAGCTGAGGAAGCTCAGATGCGAACCATCTTATGGAATGCATTAGATTAGGTTTATCCGGCTCACAGTTTTCATATTATCTGTTGTTCCCTTCTTTAGAAACTATAGGACCATCCAGAAAGGTGGCTCCCTGCTGGGAAGTGATGTCAGTGTTTATGCCTGGCCTGGTGCAGAAACACCTGGAAGAGATGGGAGAACCCCATGCATTGTCTAAGACTTAATCTGGGTGGCAGAAAAGCACCAGTTTTTCTTTTACTTCTGCGACAGAGTTGATAGGTGTCTCTACACGTTCAGCCAGCAGGTTCTTCTGGGCTAAAGATCAATCAATCAACGAATCAGTAAGGATAAAAAAATAAGAATGCCTACTGTTCAGATAGGGGATGAATTTTTATTATATTATTTATTTTAATTGCTACAAAATTTGAGAATTTGCTGATGGTAAAACATCAAAAAGAGAACATTGAAAAAGGAATCCCCAGGCTCCAATATGGATATGCATTTTAATGGCAGCAATAAGGCCACACTCTCAGAGCAGATCTGTGAATGTCTAAATATCAGCATGGGCTTAGATGCATGGGTTTCTAGCCAGTTTTTCTAAATATTTACTGTGTATCTTGGTCCCCACCTTATTTTTCCCTCCTATTTCTTGTTGGAAACTAAACATCTGACGAAAATGTCAGAAACTCCAGGGCTAGCAATTCTTAATTGGACATCCATTCTCTTACTAAGCTGAATGCCACCACGATCATCATTGAGTTTATTTTTGTTTCGGACTGAATTGTCTCTTTGTGCTTTATTGGTTGACATCTGTTGAATCCCTAGGTCAGGGTGTATCTGCAAACCAAGCTGTTTCAAGGAAGAAAGATATTGAAGAGTTTGAGAGTGGGTGAATTTTTTTGTGTGTGATGTGAGAATCCTTTATTGTAGCAACAGTACTGATGGAGTGTGAGAAGGCCCACCCCCGCTAGGATTTGGATCAGAGACCTGAGATATTTTACTAGTGTTCTCAAGAATGAGCAAATCACCGGGATAGGGATAGACCAAGCGAGGGATTGATTGGGATTGCTGTATCTTTTCTGGCATCTCAAATTCCCTTCCCTGACCAACATGGACACATTCCAGTACTGGCTCTGACTTTCAGCTTTCCCAATGCATTCGGGGTCAAGGTTCCTATCCCTAAGGAGATGCTCTCTGTGGGGACTCACAATCCAGATCAATTTCATTTTACCCCTTAGCTTATGGCCCTTTAACCTTGAAATATCCAGAAAAGAGTTTTAAAATGCATTGGTCAATATATTCGACTCTTTCCTCAAGGTCTAGAGGGGTGCTGGTAGTAGGAAGAGGTTCTAGGGGAGGGATAGTAGCACATCAATGGATCATTTTGAATCTGTCAATCAACAGAAATATAAACCAAGCACATATGCAACTATACATTTTTAAAATAATTTTAATATCTTAAAATTTCTTGGTGTTATTAGGCAGAGCTCAGGGAATCCTGAGGAAGAGGGGGAGGAAGGATTGTAAGAGCCAACGGGTCAAGGACACCATAAAAAAACTCACAGAATCAACTAACCAGGGTTCATAGTGGCTCACAGAGACTGAACTGACAATCAGGGACCCTACATTTATATTAAGGTTGTGTAGCTTGGTCTTCTTTTGGGGCTGCTAACAGTGGGAGCAGGGCTGTCCCTGACTTTTTTGCCTGCCTTTGGGACCCCTTTCCTCCTACTGGGTTGCCTCATCCAACCTTCTTAATATGAGAGGAGGGCACCTTGATATATCATGTTTGGTTGATACCCCTAGGAGGCCTGCCATTTTCTGAAGGGAAATGGAGGTGCAGTGGATGGAGGTGCAGTGGATGGGGGTGCAGTGGGGAATGAAGGACTAGAAGAAGCGGAGGGAGGGGAAACTGTGGTCAAGATGTAATATATAAGAGAAGAATAAAAAAAAACCTCTTGGTGTTGAGGATTGAACTCAGGACTTAGTGCATGATAAGTTTAGACTCTGAGTTACACCTCTAGTCCTTAATTTTATCCCTTTAAAGTAGCCACACTGATAATAAGTAAAAGAAACAGATATACTTTATTTTACAACAGCATTTTATTCCTTTGACTGTGCCCAAAGGCTATCATGTGGATCACAATGGTTATGCCGTCAACATGAAATTAGTGATGAGATATTTTAACCATCTTTTCACGGGATGAATCTTTACAATTTGTTGCAGTAATTGTGCGAGGCATTCAAGCCAGTGGACAAAGAGGTAGTGAGTCTGAGCAGAATACCCCTGCGTGCAGGGCAGCGCGGCGGCAGTCTCAGTGTACTGTGGTCGGCCTCAGAAACCACCCTCCACCATAACAGAGGGATCGTGAAGCTGCTTTCCAAACCAGGATCTTCTCAGAGCAACAGTTAACCAATTACCAGGAGATAACTGGCATATGCTTTGACTGGCCTGCACAATGGGGGTTGAACAGCCACCCTAGGAGGATCAACAAGCTAGAAAAAGTTAACTAACTTGCCCCAAACCACAAAGTTAATAAATGGTAGCACAATCTAATATTGATGGTCAGATTTGTTTGCCTCAGATGTCAATACCTAGAATGTTTTGTACATGCATGGTGTGTTATCCACAACAAGCATTCTCCTAATACTCTGGATACCTACCCACTTGGGGTGTTACAATTTAGTTCTAACAGCCCCTCCCAACTATCCCCACTGCAGGTGCCAATGACAAGGTTGGACTTCCTTAGTTCTGGCTGACATTGTGACTAAATTAATACAAACATTAATATAAACAAAGCAATTAAAATAGTGCCCGGCACCTAAAAAATCTCTCACAAACTTCCAAACATTCTTCCTGTCTTAGGCTTTGCTTGTGATTCTCTGCAAGAAGACCCTTGTACTTGTAGGTTATATGGATGGCATATGCCAGAAATCTCGGAGTGCCTGGGCATCCAACTTAGGAGAAAAGATTACCTTCCTATCTCTCCATTTCTAGTTCTCAGTTATGTCTCAAATGTGAACATTTTTTGTGGTCTCTGAACACTGGCCATGTTCTTCTCTTCAAGAGGTATATCATTAAAATTCAGTAACTGCATCCTTACCATAGGACTTGGAAAATGCTATTTCTAGATGAAATTTAACAAATATGCCCCAACAGTAAAATATCCTTATGAGGGTCTGGGGAGATGGCTCAGTCTAAAGCAGGTGCTGTGCAAGCCTGTGGACCCAAGTTCAGATTCCCAGCACCCACACCAGAAAGCTAGATATGGCCAGGTGTAGCTCTGTAACCTTAGTGCAGGAGGGATGGAGACAGGTAGAATCCAGGAGCTCACTGGTTCTAACTAGCCAGTCTTGCCCACCATAGAATGGTCAGTTCAATGAGAGACCCTTTCTAAAACAGTAAGGTGGAGAATAATCAAGGAAGATACTGGGTGCTGACTTCTGGTGCGCACGCGTGCGTGCGCACATACACACACACAGGCACACACACACACACACACACACACACACACACACACAAGTCTCTTTCTCCCCATATATATCTTCCCGAATTAGACAAAGAAGTGCCTAGGGAATGCCATACCCTCTGTGGGTGGCTCCCTTCTTCCTGCTCTGGGATGTAAAGGAGATGTCGCAAACAGAATGCGGCACATCAGGTTTATCGTTCCTGTTGGACTCATTTCAGAATAGCCCACGACTTCAGAATTGCTCTTTGAGACCAGGCTCTATATTCTAAATGACATTTAAAAATGCAATCTTTCCCTACAACTGAAAGAGCCAGGGCCCTATCTGTCCTTTTTGCTAATAGTTGGTGGGAAACATTAGCCACACAGTGGCAGGCATTGCCCCAACTCAGTTTGGCCCCAGATAGAGAAGGGCTGAGTCTTCGTTTGCCCAGGAAAGAAAAAGATGGGAACCATTGGCCAGTAGCAGCTGTCAGGGCATTCCCAGCTGATGCTTCTCGATAGCACAAGGTGGGTCTCTCATCTGGTTCTGCCACACACCCTCTGGAAGAAATGGAGTAACGTTCATGTTCAGGCTTTGTGGTAACACTAGGGCTGAGCAAAGATAAAATAAAAATGCATTAACAGTCCTGGAAAAAAAAAGAGGGGGAGGATTATCTCCCTCATAAAACCAGCTGCTAACCCCCAAATTGTATTTCTTCCAGAATAATATTTTACTTTATCTTTGATCATTATGAATTGTTCTTTTAAAATTCTATTTATTTATTTATTTTGCCTTTTAAGGTTCTGATTGAGAAAGCATAGCCAATTGACTGGTACCCACACACACTTATTTGCTGGAAAACACTGAGAAGCAAGGCTTCTCATGTACTCCCCTTTCCATTATTCCTCTGAACCCACCAGGGTCACTGTGTGGAGGAGGTGTCTGCAGAGAGTTTCGGGCTGAGTCGGGTAACCACCTCTGGCTGCAGACGCAACTTTCCACGGCTCCCAGAGCCAGGTCCATTTGCTTATTCAGAGTTTCACTTGAATCATAATCTTTTCCTTCTTCTCCCTTTAGTGTGTGTGTGTGTGTGTGTGTGTGTGTGTGTGTGTGTGTGTGTGTGTAACTCCTTAAACTGTTCTAGGTCTAGAAATGGGTCTTGATAGCAGAATACCTGGGGACCTCAGCAATGGTAGGTACTTTTCACAGTGTAAATACATGAGCACAGTATCCACGATGGAGAAAAATGAGGCCAGCATTAGGCTGCTGCTTTCAAAATAAGCTAGGCGTGGTGGGCTCTTGTTAATCTAGCAACTCATCCCAGGGCCTGGCAGGATGATGGGCAAGGTTCCCTCCCCTATTTATCCTGAAGCATCTTCTTCAAATCTGAGGTATTGTATGTAGGCAGCATGAGGACCATAGAGCCAGGAAGCATGGGGATCATTTTATTAGCAGTAATAACAACACTAACAAATAAATTACTAACAATAATAAGGCAATCACCAATAGTTAGGCTTTTATGGATCAAAAAGCCTTTTCTCATTCATTATCTCATCTGAGGTAATGGCCATTTGTCCCAATCCTGCTGGCACTGTGAGGAGTCAACGCACTCAGTCCCTGATCAAAGGAGGGTTTTCCCCTCCCAGCCCCTGGGAGTGTCGAGAAAGTGAATTGCCCAGGGTATTGGCTTGGCCACCCCAGAGACCACAGAAGGGAGGGGGGATGGAAGGGAGGATCAGGACACGATACTGCTATGTGGGCCAGTTGTTTTCTTCTCCTTAGAATTTTAACTGCACCCTTGGGATGTGAGAGGCTGGATAGATGTTAAGATGGTCTTTGAAAGCCGTATTGTGTTGAAACATAAAGCAACTCCGTAAAAAGCCTGTGTTGTGAAATATTAGATGTTTGGCATGTGTTGCAGTTGTCAAATGAAATTAGTTATGTAAGCAGAACTTTCTAGCATGGTTTCCTTTTGTGCAGCATTGGAGCAAGGGTCTAGTGAGGAAAGGCAGTTGTGAAAAACCATCCCCAAAAGAAATGTGTACGGATCCGGGAGATGGCTCTGCTGCAAACATGAGATGTGTACGGATCCAGGAGATGGCTCTGCTGCAAACATGAGGAGCAGGTTTAGATCCCAGCACCCACATAAAAGTGGGGTATCAGTGGTGCACATCTCCAGTCTCAGTGCGGGAGGAGATAGAGGATCCAGGCCAGTCCACAGGCTCCAGCTTACGTGAGAGACTCTGTCTCAAAAAATAAGGTAGAGAGTGTCAAGTCCAAAGGAAACTCCGATTCCCCAAACTCCAAAGGCAGTCCAAAGATACAGGAATGAGTTCAACCTGGGCTGTAGGAGGATTTCTGGCAGTCAGATAGAAGACAGCATGTCTCTGAAATTTGTGAAGTCAATTCTCCTCTATCACAAGGAGTCATTTCCCTTACCTCTGACAGAGGGACATATGGCTACTTTGGTTCCTGTCAGCATATCAAAGCTCACGCTGGCCTCCAGGCTCCTTCGGTATCACAAGCACATGTTACACTTTTCCTAGCCCTTCTCACCTCCTCTCCTACCCTAAACTCTCTAAGCTCCTGGCTTCCCTTCTCCCTCTGAGCTACCCATTCTCCAAGTAACCCTGCTGTTCTTGCTATGGTTTCTCTCTTTCCTCCATCCTTCCCCTCCTTTCTCTGTCTGTCTGTCTCTGACTCCCCCCTCTGTTCTGTTCCTGTTTGTCTCACTATGTGTCCTCTGTTCTCTATGTCCTGTTGTTCTCTTATCTCTTGCAGATGGTCCAGCCATGTCCAGTCTGGCAGCCATGCTCAGTCTACTTCTTTCTCTCTCTGCTCTGGACTCTTCTAGGTGCTTCAGGCTGCGCTCTCACATCTACACTAAAAACCTTCATCACCACCACACCATGGAGCAGTCAGGAAGTCAGCTTAGACAAAGGGCGATAGAGGAAGAGACCCACCATTGGCCTGTAGTCTATATAATCCCCATATCTACCCCACACAGACACAACATGTGAGTACATCACACACACACACACACACACACACACACACACACACAGCATCAAGAAGTAAAAGTGACTGAGTTCTAAAACACATACTACAACACATATAGTTCTCATGTTTAAGGACTTTGTAAGAATGGAGAGTTTTTTGTTTGGTTGGTTTTTTTGTTTGTTTGTTTGTTTTTGCTAAGTTTCATTGAATCCAGGCAGGGAAGAATGAAGCCATTGACACTTCTTGTAGGTGGAGACTCGGGTGACAAATAGCATACTCTTCCTTTTAACTTCCCAACCAATCTCATCCTACCCTGTGTCAAAGGAAGAAATCTCTTAGAAAAGATTTTATTTTTTTTAATTATGTGTATATGTATGGGTAGGTGTGCATGATTGCAGGCACTCTCTGAGTCCAGAAGAGGGTGTTGGGTCCTCTGGGGCTGGAGTCACGGGCGTTGTGAACCTCCTGACTTGAGCACTTAGAACTGAACTCAGGTCCTCTGAAAGAGTAGTAAGTACTCTTAATGGCAAAGCTATCTTCCCAGTCCCAAAAGTCCTGTAGTCAAAGCTTCAGTGACAAATTAGTGAATGGAAGAGCAACCAGCTAAAAGTAAAAGCTGGCAACAATTTGGGAGCAATCTCTTGCTTGCTGGCTTGTGTCGTGTTTAGAGAAAGTGGGATTACAGTCGAGTGAGAAAAGTCACAGACAGATTTTGCAAGAGGCCACAGCTTGTGTTTCCTCCCAGCTGTGCAAGAGTGAAATTCTGGCTGTTCTCAGTCGCACAGTTCCCAGAGCTGCAGAGTGGCATTGAGCAACATACCAGTATTGTTCCGTAAGGCAATTCCTCCCAGGAAGGTGGATTTGTGTGACTGGTGGCAGAAGAAAGAGGAATACTAATGAAACCAAACTCTCCAGCAGATTCAGTGGCAGACACATTTTCAGAAGAGTGGTGTGCTGGGCATGGTGTCACATACCTACAATCCAAGCTCTTAGGAGGTGTAGGCAACAGAATTGGCAGGGGGCGGGGCTTCAAAGCCAGCCTCACTACTTCACAAGATTGTGACCAGCCTGAACTACATGGAGCCCACCTCAAACACAATGAAATAAAGCATAACTCCAAAAGAGACTCTAAAAGGGGTGATGTGACCTGGCAAACACTGGGTCTCCTGAGATATCTAAGAACTGATATCCTTGCGCATTCCTTGGGGTTCTCACTGTGTGTTTGCACCGAGAGCGGCATGGCATATTTATTTTCAGGCTAAATTCAATTTAAAAGCAGAGAAAATTGAAGACATCATTTCAAATGACATGGTTCTAAAAATGGAAAGAGAAAAGTTGGCGACCTTTCTGAGAGTTCAGCACACTGACTTCTTGACTGCAGAAATCACCGCTAACAGCTAAAAATCTCTCCTGGCATCTCAGCTAGGTTAAAATTCCTTTAACAAACTTATGGGGACCCAGGATACGGCGCAATGGGTCAGTACACTTGGTGTGAAAGCATGAGGACCTGAGTTCAAATCCTCAGAGCCCAGGTAAGAATCTGGGTGTGGCTGAGTGTGGGCCTGTAACCTAGGTGTTGTTGGGGTGGGGTAAGATAGGAGTATTGTTTGGGCTTGCATGTTGACAGCCTTGCTCCAGGCCAAGTGACAGAGCAGGACAGCTGTTTTCTTATGGCCACTCATATGTACCCACACAGGTATGAATACACTACACACAACACACACACACACACACACACACACACACACTGTGCTACAGTTACCATCAACTCCTAGGATAATAAGCTAATAGTCAGTGAATACTCTCTTCTGTCTTTCAAATGCTTTAAATGAGATAGTAACACGATGGGGACCTTAAAGACAGCGCCTGCAGCACATCTCAGTGCTCATGTTGGGCCACTATGGCATCAGCATCAGTAGACACAGAACATCAGTAGAACACCTGGTTCTAGGACCCTTGTTGCTCAAACCATTTTATTTCACATGAATAATGTTTGCCCCAGTGGATTCAAGATGGAAATCATCCGCATTTTAAGGTAATAATGAAAGGCGGTTTGCGGAACTTTGGCTTTATGACTGTGCGCTGCAAGCTCAATCTTTTCCTCCAAGTACTGCTTTAGGGTACACTAATAGCCTTACAGAACTTTCTCCTGTGAGCATGAGACCTGCAGCTCAGGATTCCCCAGTTACTCCTAATAGAGACCCGGGATTTAACCAGGACATCTTCTCCTCCCAGATTCAATGTGGCCAGCTCAGCCCTGCTTTTCCACTTTCTTGCTTTAATGTTGTGACTCTTTGTGTACAGAGAAGTGGCCTCTGAGGTAGCTTATTCAAATCAACTTTCAAAATAGATTCTTCCCACGTTCTGATCAGTTCTCTACATTGTAGCCCAAGTTAGCTTTGTAAACTACAAGAACCTACACTGAACTGCCATGTCGCCTTCAGAAACATATCTAAGGCTTCAATAAAGCACATGATTTCTTCTTCTTCTTCTTCTTCTTCTTCTTCTTCTTCTTCTTCTTCTTCTTCTTCTTCTTCTTCTTCTTCTTCTTCTCCTTCTTCTTCTCCTTCTTCTTCTTCTCCTCCTCCTCCTCCTCCTCCTCCTCCTCCTCTCCTCCCTCCTTCTCCCCTCCCCCCTCTCTCTTTCTTTCTTCAGGATTTCACTATGTAGAGCAGGCTGAATTCTGGGATTACAGTCACACCCCACCATGCCTAGCGCATGGTTTGGTCTTATGGCTCAGTACTAACTGTATTGTGTACCTTACCATGCTGTCTTAGAAATCCAGAAGGTGTTAATGTGCTAGTGGTCTGATTGGTTGTGTGTGTGTGTGTGAGGGTCAATGTGTATACCTTGTGTTTTGAGTCAGTGTCTCTTACTGGGTCCCAGGGCTGGCCAGTAAATCAAGACTGAGTGGCTAGCAAGCCATTGAAACCCTCCCATCTTTACCTTCCCAGGTCTGAAACCACAAACATGAACCTCTATGTCTATCTTTGAATGTGGGTCTGGGGCTCCAACTGACCAAGCCATCTTCTTTGTTCCAGCCTCTGGCTTCTCATCAGTTTCCCGTGCCTCCTCAGTTGCAGCCCCTCTCATCTGTGCAATACCCTGCTTGTATTTAGTAACCGGCATAAACCCATCATGCCCTGAGCTCCCTTCAGGGACCCTGCTCTCTGTTCTCGCTCCATGGTGACATCAAGTATACTTGCTGCAGCTCGTCAGTTGCTCTTACCCAAGTCATGTCTGAGACTCTATCCGGAGGAAAAAGAGGGACCCATTGTGTTCGGGGCTTGGGGGGTATTCACCTGACTCTAGGTCTATAGACCCGTCAAAATGGAGTAGGGTAAAAATGCCTTTGCTAGAGTTCAGCTAAGACATTGTGCTTATAAAAAACCCAGATCAGTTGCTGTTTCCTTTATTTTTTTTAAATTAGGACACTCATTAAATGTTTGATCTGAAAATCTCTATTTCTTACAGCCAGCTGGAAGACACCACAAGTTGTAAGAAAATACCAGCTCACCAAGTTAGCCACACACACCAAGAGTCTGATGAAGTCTCTGCAGACTCTATTCTGTCCCTCACTTTACCATCTACCTACTCCACCTTTATTTACCTTAACAGTCTTTTGAACTCTAACTTTGGTCCAGACTTTCCTTTAAAGGTATTCCTACAAGGCACGCCAGGATCCTGTAACAACAACACATTGTTGCATAAAATACCTTTGTTACATTTTTTTGTATATTACTTTTGTTACATTTGTTACACATTGTTTCATTTAATATCCACACGCATGCTGTCCTGTTGAGCATGGCAGGCTCTGCAGTGTCAGACAGATTTGTGTCATCACACACCTCCAGAAACTTAGGGTCAGGAGCCATCTGAATTAGTGTGTTATCTGTCTAGGCGGTATCAAGAAATGGCTTCCTGACACAACTGTACCTTTCCCGGGTATCTACCCAAAGGACTGTGGAGAATCCCTCCACATTCACTGTTGCTCTATTTACAATAGAAAATGGAATCAGCCTAGGTGACTATTAGTAGATGAATGTCTAATGAAAACATGGTCCATATATATAGCAGAATTGTATTCAGACACAAAAATTAAATTATTTCAGGACAATGGATGAAACTGGAGAATATTATATTAAGTGAGGTGACTTGAGCTCAGAAAGACAAACACTGTATGTTCCCTCTTGCACACAGATCTTGGCTTCTATTTTTTTTTATATATGCATATTACATGCAAGTGAGGGAGGGCAGATGCCAGGAAACCTGGAAGGTACCCGTGCAAGGGGGAAAATTACTCTCAGAAGAAAATTACCCTGTAATTAAATTTCAGTGAATACTATCTATACCCTATTTAGAATCCCCCCCAAAGCCATAATTGATTGGATTAGCATCTGGCCATTTATGAGATGCTTTAAATTCCTGATTGTCTTCAGTTAGGAACTGCTGTCCCAGTTCACTTCCCGGCGTGCTGCTTCTCTGAACCGGGAAAGCTACTGAAAATGCTGTAGTAGTCCCCTCTCACACGCTTCTACATGCATTAACCATTTCATTTGAGGTTCAATTTTCAAAAAGTTTTCAATTTTATTTTTGATGGATTTCGTGTTTCATTAGGTTTCATCATATGAACATAAATTGCAAAAATAGAGTGTGTCTAAAATAATGTTTCACAAATGAAATTCAATAATGATGCATCACTGAAGATTTGAGCAGTTCTTTGTCCTGTGGGAAAGATGTTCAAAGGCTTTAGAAAAACCTCCTGCAACTAAGCCCTCTCCTGTTACACCAGGACCAATTGCTTCCTGTTTTTATGCTAATCTGACTGCAATTCTTTCTTCATGCTATTGCTATTGTTAGTGTCATCGTAAGTGCCCACTATTTTGGCCAAAAACCTTACTAGCTGAGAGCTTTTCAAAGAACTTGTTTAGTTCTCTGATTCACAAGTCCTTATTCTGTAAAACATGAGGGCTGGACTTGATGGTTCTCCCAGTGCTGGGAAGTCAGACTTGAATTTTAACCTGAATAGACCGTGAGTCTTGGTGTTATGATATTCATGATGCTTTTTGGTGTGGATATCTGGTTTTACCTTTGTGGAGTGGGCATTGGGTTCTTTGGTTGCTATTACTCCAATCTTATAGGTTGTGGAGTGAAGACTGATGTCTGGTTTTTCAGCCTTGGAGTCATTCTGGGTTCCAGCTTCAGATTTGGACTGGTACCAGATTGGATGTTCTGGTTAGAACTCTGGGTTCAGACTCCAAACAACTGTAGGTCAGCTCAGTGGGTAAACGACAGGCTGGCAAGTGTGGAAGGGATCTGACTCTGGAGGTCCCTTAAGTGGAACTTGGGGTCTAGGTTCATGGAGGTAGCAGAGGAAGAATTCGGGGTCCCTATACCTGTCCATGGATGGCTGGTGAGGACCAAGGGTTTGAGATAGGCTGGAAAGAGACACTGAGACATGCAGCTGAGGCTGGGTTAGGGGTGCTAGGAAGACCAGCATGAAGGAGGGGTAGGAGGTACAGGTAGTCTCCCTGGGTCACTGTCAACTGTGGTGGTATGGGAACGCAAGTAGAGAGCAATTCTGTAGTCGCCAGGGAATCACAAAGGAAAGGAGATGGGCTGTGAGAAGTGTCTGAGGAGAGTGTCTGTGAAGAACTATTGACTGACCACAAGGTCTTGGAATTTACGATAAGTCATGTGTTTAAAACCCGGGACGCAGAGTCAGAATCTAGGAAGCCAACCACTCTTGACAACTCAATGCAAGCACCTTACTCTTTGTTGCTTTTTCCCATTTTCTTTCTTCTTTATTTCTTTCTATTACTTCTTCCTTTAATACACTTTTCCTTTTCCAGCCTCATGACTGCTTGAGAACATGGTATCAGAGGCAACCACTTAGCATTTGTTGACTGGTCAAGGCATTAGCACAACAATTTATCAGAAGAACTCAAGTCTGTTTTATTTTGAGTGGGATCATGTGTTTTATTAATACCATAAGAAGGTTGCTTGTGTGTATGTGTGCATACTTTGTGTATTCGGAAGCCAACAGTTAACCTCTGCCATCATCCACCATAGTGCCTGCCCCATTTCTGTATTACAAGCATATGTTACCAGCTAGTCTTCTTTTCTTTTTTAAATTTAGTTATTTCTTACATGGGTTCTGGGGACTGAGCTCAATTCTTTGTACTTGCAAGACTATTGTTTTACTGACTGAGCTACCTGCACCCCCAAGTGCCCACTTACCTTTTTGATGGGTAGTTGCAGAAGCAGAACACATCAAGAAGCCACTCACCGTACCTTCCTGAGAGAAGAGAAAAAACTTAGAACACATCTGAGACTGGAGGATGTTCAAAAGTGATGTCATCATTTACCAGCTGAAGCCGGTCGGGTGTGCTTGCTCAGGGCATTTGTGCCTTTGGTCTCCTTAGTTCATGTGTGGGTCAGAGCTACACAGCTCTTTTAATATATATTGAATATCTATCAAAATTTCACCGAACTAATAAATCCACGGCAGACATACTGGAGGATTTGTGAAGTAATGAATAGAACCATTTGAAAATTCCGTCCTGGTTTGCAGGCAGCCTGCCTCGGTCAAATATTATCCAGGTCGAATGGGTAAGACTAATACTTCCTGGGCACCAAACCTTGCTCCAAAGAGGAGCAGACGAGCTCATATTATACTTAATGCTGAGATCCAGGAAGGGGAGACTCTGGCTCCAATCCCTCCATTCATAGCTGCTTGCACTGGAATTAGAGAATTAGAAAAACCCCGAGATCTGTTCTACAAGGCAGTGGCCTTTTATGGCTTAGATTACAGTGCTCCCATGGAATCTTAAAGCAAATTCTGGACAGGGTGGTTGAAATTGTGCTCACTGGTAAAACAACGGGTGACTCCAAACCATCTTTTAAGAGCTAAGGTTATTTGCCACTGTGAAGATCTCCAGGCATGGCAAGGAGGAGACCAGATCACGTTCTTAGATGGTGGCAGTGGGACCTAACAACTCAGGCTTGGATTTGCCTAGCCCTGCTAAGCTCTGGCTTTCTCTTCTCTCACCAAGTGCCGTGTCTTTTCAATCAGTTGTTTGATGTGAGTGGATGTTAGCTTCTTGGGCAAGCTGAAGGTTACTTAAGGGTGCACACACATATTCTGGTCTCATTTCCTTAGTTCTAGTAGCTGTTGGTTTTGGATCTGTGGACAGTGCAGAGTTTGGGGTCCAGACATTGATGTTGTGACTGTAGTCAGGTTTTTGTGCCTCTCTGAATTCGTATGTGAGCCAGGATCAGGAGCAAAAGAGACGAGAAGCCCCCTCGGAAGAATGAAGCCCAGGCTCTAATAAAGGTCTTCTGAGACCCTTTTATTTTATTGGGCTCTAAACATCAAATATAAAAAGAGAGCTGGAAAAAGAGGAGAAAAAGATGAAGGGGAGGCTTAAGTATGGGGAAGCAAGAAATATCTAGACCATTTTTCTGTCCCTCTGTTTCTCCAGGAACCTGACAACATATTTCCCTTAAAACAAGGAAATCTCTACCCTTCCTGCTTACCTCAGTGTTCTACCACTGCCTAGTAGCACATTCCTTGTGGAAAATGATGAGCAAACTGTGGTGTCAAAAGAGGCTATTTTCTGACTGGGCTTGGTAGCTCACATCTATAATACCTGCACTTGAGAGGGAGAGGATTTCTGTGTGTTCTGGGCTTGGCTGGTCTACACAGCGAGTTCCAGTCAGGGCTATATATTGAGGCCGTCTTAAAAAGAAAGCAGCTGTCTTCCTGAGAAAGGGAATAAGACATTCTCAGAAGTAGAACTGAGGCTCCATTATATACCTTTCTCTGCTTAGAGACTGCAAAGGGCTACAGGAGCTTTGGAAACCTAAAAGGTCTAAGTGTAAGAATGAAAAGATGGTTCAGGTGTAAGAAGAGCTTGTTCTGCAAGCATCAAGATGGGTTTGAATTCCAGCACCTGTATAATAAAAGTCAGGCACAGCTATGTGTGCCTATAACCCATAACACAGTGCAGAGACAGGTAGATCCAGTGAGCTAAATCAACCAGCTTTGTGAGTTTTGGCTCAGTGACAAGCCCTCTCTCAAGGTAAGAGTAAGACATCAGAATTCCTGCTCTGGCCTCTACATGCATGCATCTATGTACTCACATGCACACACCTTGCACACATCATCCCCAAATCTAAATATAGAACCACCCCATCCCCAAATAATAAATATTTGGAATAAAATCCTGGTATTAACAGTAAGGAGCAAGACATTGCCCTGGACTGAGGGGCTTTCAGGCAAGGGATGTCCTCACCTCCATAGCCCCTAGCGTCTTCCTCCCAGTTCTTCGGTTTCTTAGATCCATAGGAGTAAAGTGTGAGTCTGAGATTGTTCTCACCAGGGCACAGCTCCTTCTGCTTCAAATGCTCTTCATTTGCTGCTTCCACCTGGTAGAGTAATTCTCCAAAATTTTGGCCCTAGTTTATTGACTGGACGGGAAGGGAACACTGGACTTATATGGAAGCTGGCACAGGAATCCTACCCCATCCTTATACAGAACACATTGTTTTAAGATTAATGGATGCAGATGAACTGGCAATAATCTGATTTCCTTAAAGGTAGAGCAGGGTGCAGGCACTGGAGATGTGTGCCTCAGAGAGCAGAGACCACTCCCCTACTCACATAGGGTGTACGCTATCCTTTCTGGATAGTCCTTCAAGTGAGCTGGGCGGGGCCCACAGGCTGCTCTGATGTAAGAACTACAGAGCGGACATCAGTTCCAGGATGCCAGAGCCCTAGCAGAGGTTGCTGGTAAGTAGGTGACAGAACAGATGAGATAGTGACAGTCTGTCCATCCTCCTTGAGATAACTCAACTTATGGGCAGAAGTGACCACCCCTGCCATCCTACGCTTTTCCTATCAAATTATATCTATGAATAATTTCAACGTTATCGATGCTCAGGAGGCTGTGGCGCTGGTCTTTTCTGCTGCTCTTTAGAAAATGAAAAACAACGAGGAACAGCTACTGGCATCCTGGCCAGTTACCCCATGAAATAATATTTCCCTGGTAGTTTTGAATGCCATCATGCCAAAAGAGAAAAGCCCCCAGGGAGCAGATGCACTTTTGTTCATGTAGGATGCTGGTTTTATCATTGTCTTACTCAAACACATTTAATTATTAATGATTTTTTTTAAAAAAAGAACTCACACCATTAGTTGAATTTTTGGGTAAAACAATCTAACTAGAGTCAGATTCCATCTCTTGAAGCTCTGTCTGTTTTCTTGTGGTTTTATGAAGGGATTAACCTCTTCAAGGTTGGAATTTGTCTGCTTGCTGTAAACTGACTCTTCCAGAGGGTTTTGTAATTTACCAAATGCCAGTCTTGGAACCATAAATAGCAGTGTGCTGGCAATCCAAGCCAGCTACTATGATTTTGGAAGAACAGAGATCAGAATGGTTGAGTAACAGGTCCAAAAACACAGAACAAAAAAGATTGTCTTTGAGATGATGAAAGAAACCAGGTTTCTAAACGTTTAGTTTTGTGAAATGTTGAATGAATAGGATTGGGCAGGAAGCAATGAAGCCAGGGAGAGACGGCTGTGAAGAGGTCCCACAAGGCGCCAGGCTGGGATCTTAGCCTGGAGACAGTCATAGGGGAGTAGCAGGATCCTGGCAGAATTTCCACAGAAGGACAACTAACAGCTTTAACAATTGTTCCTAGGGGAGCCAGAAGCCTTAGGACGGATGGGAGCCTGAGCTTGTCAGAATCAAGAGAAGCCCATCTGTCACAGCTGCTTGGGCTTCCCTCCCTGGTATCCTTTCTCAGGTGGTGCGTTTGTAAGGACTCAGCCCCTCTGGTGGCAATCTGGATCAAGTGTGCTGTAGTGGGTTGAATACGAATGGCCCCCATAGACTCAGGTGTGTGAGTGCTTGGCCCAAAGGGAGTGGTACTATTAGGAGGTGTGGCCCTGTTGGAGTAGGTGTGACCTTGTTGGAAGAAGTGTGTCATGGTGAAGGCAAGCTTCGAGGCTTTCTATGCTCAAGTTATGCCCATTGTGGGATACAGTTGCTTTTACTGACTGCAGGTCAAGTTGTAGAACTCTCAGCTACCTCTCCAGGGCCAAGTCTGCTTGCTTGCTGCCATGACAAAAATTGACTGAACCGTGAGCCACCCCAATTAAATGTTTTCTGTTATAAGAGTTGCTGTGGTCTTGGTGTCTCTTCAACAGCAATAGAACACTGGCTCAGACAGGCATTTTGGTAGTATTATAGAAATCCAGACCTCACAGAATCTGACCTCCCACACGCTGCTCAATGAAGACCTTGGTGATCCAAGGTCTTTGGGAAGTAGGCATGCATCAAACATGAGTTGCTCACCCTCGAAGGTCTCCAACATGGTGGGTTGATGAGGCGTTTTCCTTGTGGCATCTTGGCAGAACTGAGTTCAGGAGGAGAAAGAAGCAGTTTCATTTTGTTTCCTTTCCAACTCATCTGCTGTGGGGCCACAATATTTTTGGACAGTCCTTTGCTTTAGTGGAAGAATAAATGTGTGGCCCTAGGGAGTCTTTCACATTTCATGGGCAGATGTGCATGTGCATGTATGTACATGTGTGTGTATGAGTGTTGACCATGGGTGGCCATCCACCTTAGGTTTTGATCTGGGGCTTCTCATTGTTCTGCTTGTGCACATGGTTAATTAGGTTGGCGAGAGGGCTCCAAGAATCCTGCTGTATCTGCCTCCTTAGTGCTGAGATTACAAGCAGGCACCACCACACTTGGTTTTCTTATGAGGGTTCTGGGGATTGAACTTGGGTCCTCCTGTTTGTTCCTTAAGCACCTTTCCCACTGAGTTGTGTCCCCCATTCCCATAGGATCTAAATACAAATTTGAGATTCAGCTTAAGATCTTAACTCTGATTCTCAAGATGAGAAAATTTCTCTTTTCCATTTCATCTTACCTTATCAGGGTAGAAACCTCTGTCACAGTGAATTTCCCTGTGTGCTCATTTCAAGGGGATCTCTAGATGGTAATGCCCCAGTTCTATGAAGCAAGAGAGGGCTGAAAGGCAATCCAGACTTTCATGGGCTAGAAATTAGGCCCAGGGGATAGAATTGTGCATTTATTTACATTTTTACATTAGGCTGGGCTGGTTTCTAGGTCAGAAGCAGAGCAATTATGCACCTCCAGATCAATTTCTCCTGTCCCATCTCTCCCTTAGGGGAGGATATATAGGACCATATGTAGATGGCACACAAATGGGCAGTGCCGGAGATCTGTGCAGGAGGAATGTTGACTTTGGAATCTTGGAGTTTTGTTAGGAAAGGAATCTCAGTTGTCTTTTCTTCAGTCTGAAGTAGAAGAAAAGACCCTGGTTCCTGGAGAGAGAAGTAGCTGGTCCCTGGGTTGTTATGTTCTTTTGCACTGTGAACAAATACCCCCAGAGAAGAAAAATCTTGTCAGATTATTATCTTAAACTTCTAAGTTTTGTTTGTCCCTCACTTACCCTTTAACGTGGGTCCTTCAGAAAGCCCTGAACATGCAGGAATGTGAAAATATGTGCATTGTTTGTGGTTCCCAGGGAGGTCAACCTAAAGCACCAACCCTTGTCATAGAGGCAAGCAGAGACTGGGAATAAGAATCCCATTGGAAAAAGCTGTCCCCCTCCTACCCGCCCCCCCCGCCAATTCCACACATCAGGTACAATTTCCAGTTGACTGGTTTCCATGATGACAGAGTTATTGTGGTGCACTTGGTACAAAGACTGTCAAATCACCAATTAGAAGAGAGGGAATTGGAATTTCTCACCATAGCTCCATTCCAGACACTTCATCCCACCCATGCCTTCCTGCTTCCCTACACACCCACCGATCCTATGTTGCTGATAAGAAAATTACCTCAATGAATAATCTTTGAAAAATATGATAGGCGGTAATGGTGGTAATATCCGTAACCAAGCCTTCCTGCTTTCCCACACTCGGTGGTCTTTGCCTTCCGCCCATGATCTTTCCTTACAGAAACCATGGAACTTGTTTGAGCCACAGCTTCTTGATGGGAGTGTAAATCAACTTAGCCCCTGTGGGAAACAGCATGGAGGAGTGATGGTCTGTTTTGGTGGTTAAGGTGGTGAGATGTGGGCTCACTTAAGAGACACATACCTGATGGGGGAAACCTGTTAGCCAATTATCTTTAAGAGGTGGAGCCCAGGTAAGGTGTGGTTTTCTGGGACCCGAGGAAAAAAACCTGTGCACCATCCAGGTGCTCTCTCTGCGCCATTCCTGCGGGACACTGCTGTGCTGGATTTCTTGTTTTTTGTTTTGTAAGTTTTCCCCTAATAATAACTAAAAATATAATTGTTGTATCCTTTAGCTAACCTGATTATTTCAACACTTGGCACCCAACTATGTTTGTTTAAAAAAAGGGATAATAATAGTGGCTAATAGAATGAATACTTGTGAGCTATTATTTATGGATAATTTACATTGGTATAGTTTTTGTATACTGATAGAAGTTAAAATTATATTTGTTATTTCTGTGTACAATATTTGTATACCTATGCAAAGTTATTCCATCAGATTGTATACATGCATGTTTCTACCTCTGTTTAGGACATTTTGTCTAGTGATACAACCTTTAAGATATATTTTTGTACTGCATTATATATTATTCTTACCTCTGATCAAGATACTTATACATTTTTTACACTTTGAGGTCATTGTCTTCATTTGTTGCATATTTGTTTACAGATTAATATTCTAGCATAAAGTCTTAGTCTTTAAGTTATACAGGTATTAAATATTAGGTCAATAGTTGTTCATGTTTGTTATACATACAGTCAGATTAATTAGGTTTTTTAGATACATAGAGATTGTATTCTGTCTAGATAGATAATCTTCAACCACTTCAAGGATCTGTAAAACATGGCATTTAAATAACTTAGGGTTCTGTTGACATGAGACATGATTGCTCCTGATTGTACCAATCTATTCCCGAGAGAATGTTGAGCACCGAAGATACTCCACTCGGAGTTTGTTTTCTTCTTGGCACAATTGACCTTTGGGCAAGAAACTGCCCATGCCTCAACCACTGACAAAGTACATGGTATCAGGAATGGATAAGCAGGACACAAGGAAAAAGACTGTCAAATCTTGCCAAGACAGGGTAAGACAGTTTTGAAAATTTTCATGTCTCTGAAAATGGTCTGTCAGTTACACTAGACCTTAGCCAAAGTTGGTTGCTTCAATGTTGCAAATGAGACTTTGGGTGATTGCTCAGGTTGCTAATTGTCTCCATCATATTCTTATGGCTTTGGAAGCTGCTTGATTGCATTTCCTGCCTACTCAAGTAATATTGTCTCCCTCATCAGGCCTTTGATGGGGTTGAAGATTAGATAGTTGTAGTTACCTTCCTCTTATGATTTAGCCAAGCTTATTTCCAATGTAAGATTTAGACTCCTTTAAATAGAATGTTTATTAAGACATTTGTCATGTGTTCCTTGCTTAATATTGGTTATGTTGTTTGTAATTTTATACTTGATATCTGTTCCTATTGTATATAGTTTTGTATTGGGTTTGGATTGCTCTTGTTTAGACAAAAGGGGGAGATGATGGGGAAACCTTGTTAGCCAATTATCTTTAAGAGGTGGAGCCCAGGTAAGGTGTGGTTTTCTGGGACCCGAGGAAAAAAACTTGTGCACCACCCAGGTGCTCTCTCTATGCCATTCCTGCGGGACACTGCTGTGCTTGGATTTCTCATTTCCTGTTCTGTGAGTTTTCCCCTTAGAGTAAATAAAAATACAATTGTTGTATCCTTTAGCTAGCCTGGTAATTTCAACACATACCCCTAGGCGTATTAGTGACAGCATTTCCAAAGACTGTTAACTGGGAGCAGAAACTCTTCCCTCTAAGCGGGCAGCTCCTTTCAGTGGATTATCTGGATACAGTGTGCTCTGAGGAAAAGGCAGCCCAGGCCTGCTGCTTTCTTTCTTTCTGAGCGAGTGTATCTATTGCTGCCGCGTCCTCTGCCATCCTCAGACTCTGACTTGCGGTTTGGGTCTTCCAGTGTTTACTCCACACCAGGCCCTCTCCAAGGAACGTTCATGTCTTCAGAAGCATCTTGAGACTGCTGCAGCATCTTCAGGGACTGAAAAGCCACCAATTCTCTGCTTCTTCAGCATTGGAGGCCATTGCTGGACCACCGAGCTATTAATATGCAGGCCAATCTAGAGAATAATCTTTTATGTGTACATAGGACACACATAGATGTAATATATACACAACCAGACATCCTGTTGGTACTGGTTCCTTAAAGAGCCTTTTCTTATTAGAGGAGGCATTTCAAATAATTAGAAACAGAATTGCCATGTGGTCTAATAATTCTCCTGGATATATCAGCACAGGAAATGGAATCAGTAAATTAGAGATGTACCTGTACTTCCTCCATGCTTACTGGAATTCTATTCAAAATAGCCAAGATATAGATGCAAGCAGGTTCCACATATAGATGACTGTGTAAATGAAATTTGATATGAACATAATATTACCCATTCATAGAAAAGTATGAATTACTGTCACTTAGAGCATCATGGGATCTACAGATCATAACAGTAAATGAAATTATCCAGGCACAAGAAGACAAATATCAATTGATTTAATATGTACGTGGATTTTAAAAGAAACCCAAGAAGTAGAGAACAGGGCAGTGAGTATTAACAGCTGGGGAAGGTAAGTGGAGATTGGGGAGATGGGTTCTGGGTGTACAAATTTATAGTTGGCTAGAGTGAGTTAGCTCATGTGTTTTAACACAAATAACAGAGATAAAAATTAACCCAATTGTGTTGTATAATACAAAGTCACTAGAAGAGGGATTTCAAATGTTCCCATCAGAAAGAAATGATAAATGTTTGAGAGAAGTGATAAATGACCCGAGAATCTTCAGTTGATTATAACAGAATGCACAAATGTTCACAATAGTACATTAGACCCTAGAAGCCACATGGTTATTATCTGATAATAATCAATTTCAGGGTGGCCAATACAGAAGTAAATTAGTGAAAGTCATAAGCGGGCTTGAGTTTCATTACAGTGGTTATAAATTACTTACCAATATTCCTTAAATAATATGCCCCAGCCATCCTACTTCTCATTATCAAAAATCTCCAGTAAAATATTGTTATTATTTTACTATTCTGGAGATTATGGTTTCCCCATCATGTTGGATACTTCTATGAGCTCTTTATCCTTAGTTCATGGTTTTTCTTCTCCTATTAAATCTTTTTCTTGTATCCATGGGCAGACTGAAGTCTAGAGATAGCAACTGCTTATCTGTTATCCCATAAATGTTGATCTCCCCACACTCAATCCAAAGCTCAGAGGGATGAAACATTAGGTCTAACTTTAGAGTCTGTATGTGTTTGTGTGGGGAGGTGCCTAGAGAGACTCATCTGAGAGCTGGTATAATTTCGAGGCTTTTCTGGGGCTCTTTCCAGGTAAAAGGGTAATGCCTATTGCACTTCAAACCTGAGAGGGATGGGCGCCACTCAAATACACATTGGAATCTCTGGGAAACCTCTTTGAATGGATGGGATGGAGATCTATTCTCCTAGCTTTGGCAGTAGAGGAAAACATTGATTCATAAATGGTGCAGTTCAGTGAACCCACCGGGGATCCCCAACGGGTATGGGTGTGGAACATCAAGGATGTGTTGTTCGTAAATTCAAAAAAAAGGGTGAACATGTCAGCACATGGCAGGTTTTCCATTAAGCCCACTACATAATTTGTTTCAGCTCACTTTCTTGGCACTGGCTTGACTCTTCCTCCCTATCTCTAGGGGCTGGAAAAGATTACAATGCTCAAAAGTCATGGAAACTCTCTGTCCTACTTTCATTTCTGTTTCTGCGATAAAATACTCCAAGAAAAGAGCAACTTTGGAAAGAAAGGGTTTATTTGACTTACATAATGGGGAAGTCAAGGTAGGAATTTAATGTATCTTGGAATGGCAACAGTTAAGAGAAAAGAGACAATAGACACACAGATCCCTGTTTGCTGGCTTTCAGTTAGCTTTTTCTTCTCTTATATTGGTCAGCACCCCTAATCCCAATAGTCTGGGCATAGCCTATTTATATCAATTGATAATTATGGTAATCCTTCATGGACATGCCTGGAGGGTGACTTGATCTAAGTAATTTTTTTTGAGACTCTCTTTCCAGGTAACTTTAGGTTTTGGCAAGTTGACAGTTAAAAACTAGTCAGCACATTCTCCTTCTACTTAGTAACCAAGATCAGTTGTGAGTGGTTCTTTTGCTAGCCTTAAAAAAATGATGAAACCGTAACAGTTCCTCTACGTGCATAACTACCTCAGTTGTCTGAGGTTTGGGTTCTGGGTCTCAGCAATAAGGTTCTCGGAAGTCAGCGTGTCTGATGGTGAACTGCCCACCTTCTGCCCATCAAAGCTCTTACGGCTCAGGTTAGCTTTCTAAAAGAAATATGCAGACGTATAAATGCATAGCAGGCTTTTAGCATTATAGACATTAAAGTGTCCTATGTCATCATTTCATATTTCAACTATTTCCAAAAAGAGAACCTACAAGCCTTATTCTGATTTTGTCAAGAAGCATTTGACAGAGGGAGGCCAACATATAGGGAGACGGTAACACGATCTCACTTGCTCACCAGCATGCACGAGACTCCCTATAGTCTAGGCTGTATGCTATCTCTGGTTTCACCTTCCATCATCTCTGGTCTCTACTCCTGACCTTCCACCTGTCCAACTGTTGCTCACATCCCTTGCTTTGGGGATAATTGGGCTTTGGAATTCTTTCCTCCAACCCTTTTCCTTGCTAACCATTATCCAATAGGCTCTTCTCTAGAGCCTTCCTTGGACCTTATTTAAATTTGACCCAATCAATCCCATTATTCTACTTTCTATCTTCTGCTAACTTCTACATGACCTTATTTTGTGCACCTGCTTGCACATTTATTACTCTGTTCTCTTCCCAGCATGTAAGCTACATGAAGACATGGATTATTCCAGGGTAGATGTGGAACATATTATCTGTTGACTTCATATAGGGCACTGACGACAAACCAAAGAAGAGATTCCACCTCAGGCTAACTTACTGAAAGAACGGGGTCCACCTCTGCATGGGTGTGACTCAGGAAAGCCATATCCTGTAGAGCTCTCTTGTACAACTTTCTTGCAACACTGCTGGTCGGAGAGTCTCCTCCCTCCGACAATTGTTAGCTCTCATGCAATCTTTGGGAAGAACCTTTTACACAGCAGGATTCTGAGCCCGTACAAGTTTCCTATGCTTCATGAATCTTCTGGCTCTTTCTTTTCCCTCCAGGAGAGAATGTTTTGATTTGGAGGAAAGAATACAAGAGGAGCCCTGATTGGTTTACTTGTTGTTGAACCTACTTAATTAGATGCTCTATAAGGGAGAGGGAAAAAAAATCTCACAAAATGGAGCAGAGGTTTATGGAGAGCATATAGGGGCTGTTTTTAGTGACCAATATGATGTATTTATTGCACTGATGAGCATGGTTCTAGATAATGTAACTGTCTGGTGTTTATTTCCTCTTGATTTCAGAGATAGCTGGGTCAGTTCTACTTTCTTTTATTTGTATCATTTAATGAGCCAACCCAGAATGAGGCATATTTTATTGTCACTGGGGATACTCTCTTTATTAACAAGTGCTGGTTTTCTTATTTATGTTCATAGCTTTATTTTTTTAAATGAGATTTTTGCATTTCTAAATAAACTCCTTAACCAATTCCAGATCTTTTTGTATTGTATCGCTTCCAAAGTGAACATGTGTGTGGATTTTGACATGCAAATTTAGAAGTTTCCAAGGAGAGCTGCAGAGCTCAGTGGGACGGGATTGAGAACCAGAGAAAGCAAGTCAGGGGAAAAGAGAAGGAAGGGTGGCACAGGAAGGAGCCCTTTTCTGCATCCTTCTCTGTGGTCTTCAGATCTTTACCACAACCTGCTGTGTTTGTGGAAGTTTGTGTGGAAGTGGAGAGAGAAGCTGAGATATTGCATCTGTTATGATGTGTGTGAGAAAGTTATCTCAAGGAAGTATGCCTGGAAGAAGAGGCACGTGTGCACACAGATCCCTGGGAATATGTAAAACCTTTATGGCAACATTGAGACTCCCATAAGCCATAGAGTGAGAGCACTAGGAGAGTTGATCAAGGTCTTGAAGGTCATGTAAGTTATATATCAGCACAAAATAATCAAAGTCAATGGAAACTCATGACATCACTACTAAAATGATACTTCGAAGTGATGGTGATGTCCATACATATTCATTTCTCTCTCCCATCATTAGCACTTCAGAAATGGACAAAGAGGTCACTGCTACAGGTCTGTCTGGAAGGGTTTAGAGTGGTGGTGGGTCTTGTTCTAGCAGGGTAGTTTGAAGGGGCACTTATATCTGGTCTCATGTATATCTTTGAAGTACCTTAACCCAGGTACTAAGTGACCTCTTCAACCCCGACCTAGAAATTCACATGTGTTCTCAAGGATGGCATCGTAGGACAACTGCCCAATGCTAACTCTTCCTGTCTACTTGAACCACATCTGGCCTCTTGAGCTGCCCTTTGAGAACTTTGTGTTGTTATTGTTGTTTGTTTTGACTTGTTTTTCATCACATCCCTTAAACTTATTAGTAGAATCCTTTTAAAATAAAAATGTCTTTAATGGGGACAAAATTTCCATACCCCAATTTCTCTTGTCTTTTAAATAAAAATGTTAGGGAGATTTTTATGTCATTGTGAGTCAGTAAGCAATTTTCTTGCTAAACAAACTTATTTCCTTGCAGAAACTGCTTTTGGATTTTAATGAATTTATAAATTAAAAGCGCCTGTCTCAATATAAGCCAAAAGCCCAGACAATCAAGCTGTGCATGGCAGTAACAGCTACCTCAGCAGAGAGCATGCATGCATGAGAGTAGATAAGTTTGTTTTATTTTGTATTAATGTGCTTGTTTCTCTGTGTACGGGTGTCTGCAGAGGCCCAAAGAGAGTATAGGATCCTATGGAGCTGAAGTTATAGCAGGCTGGGGACTGCTCTTGTAGGGCTGGGGACTGAACTCTGATTTTCCGTAAGAGCAGAAAGCACTCTTAACCACTGGGCCATCTCTCCAACCCCTACTATAGGAATTTTTGCACATTAAAAACGGTAGAGAATGAACAGAGATTCTAAAAGGTAACCTGTCAGCTGCTCAGCTTTAAGACTTCACTTCGGACAAGGCTTTTTCTAGGCAAATAAGCAGACAGAGACTTCCATAAGCTTAGACTCTAGGATCTTTGCTTGCAGTCTACCAGCTGGCTAGAAGGAGAAAGCTGAGCATCTAAGGGATGTTTTCAATGTACACCTTACAACTCCAGAAAGCACCAAGAAAGCACGTTTGCTGCTATTACTGTGGTTGCTGAGGACTGCTCATGCCCTTCTTTGGAAATGAGTTCCCAAAACAGCACAGTGCAGAATGAAATCTAGTAACAAAGAAGATGTGAAAGTAGAAGGGGCTATTTCGAAGAAGAAGGGATTCAGTGGGATGAAGGGGCCAGAAAAGGTAATTGATTAAAATACATTATTATTATACATACATGATGCTGCCCAAAAATTTAAAAGGCTATAATAATTTTGAAAAGGATAGTTTCATAATAATACTTTTATTAGTGCACTGGCTTGTGCCCTAACTTTATTCAGCATGTATTTGAAGATAAATAAATTATAAACGAACCCAAGAGAAAGAGAAAACAAGTTAAACATATAGGCCAATAAAAAAATTATGTCAAAAAGGTTGGCATATGGAGAATTCTTCCATCAGTTTCTGTGTGTTCGCCATTTAGTTAAGTTTTGTACTGGAAAACCAGACACCATGTTTCTCTCCCTCCGTGAGTATTCATGGATACGGTATCTACAGCTCAGGAGACAGCATCAGAGGGCTGCTCAGGACAGCTCTTCCAGAACTAAGTTCTTCACCCCAAGGTTGTAGGTGCCCACAATCACTGGCTAGTGTACATAGGAACGGAGCCCTCTAGATCCATGGAGAAATGGACACAGCCACCATTCCATTCTTTGCCCTTTCTGTCCTATTCATGCTAAGAGTCTTTCAAGAAACTTGGGGGTTTGGGGCTCTCTGGAAGTTGTCTGATGTTATGATTTCTACTTTAACAGTGTTTGATGGGCTCTACCACAGTTCAGCAAAGGTGGAGTCACATTCGTCCTTGGCTGTGAAGGGATGTGGAAGAGCTGCCTCAGATACATGCAATCTGCAGCTTCTTGAAAGCAATGCCCATGAAAACATGGTAAGTGCTTAGCAACTTGGACAGAAAAGTCCCTACAGACTCTAGCGAAAGTGGATTTCTTGTTTGCACTAATCTTTCCATATTTTGTTCATTTGTTGTGACCTTTATCCTTCCCCTGTCTGACTCTATTAACAAACATCAGAATGTTTTCCAAGTATCCTACACTACCTCTGGGACATCTCAGTACCAAGGTGTGTATGGATGCTAATAGGTTGGGTAGTTCCTGGATGGTTCCTCTGTTTTGTATGTGTGGATTCGACCTGTTGTATGTTTTTGGCCAACTCCAAATCATTGAGGAATAACATAGTGAAGTGGTACTTAAAATACATTAGAAATTTTCCTGGCTGATACCTCTGTAGATGTAATTCTGTTTCTGTCTATGTTTGCCTATTTCTCTCTCTCTCTCCATGTGTGCAGGTGCTGCTATGTATACAATGTATGTACATGACGCATAGAGGTCACAGGTCATTCTGTTTGGGATGTCATTCTTCAGGTGCTACCCCACTTTGTTGAGACAGAGTGTCTTCACTGGCCTCTAGATTGTTGATTTGGGAGCGAGCCCAGACATCCACCTGTCTGCTCCATCAGGGCTGACATTACAAGCATGTGCCACTGTGTCCGGCTTTCTACAGGAGTTCTAGGGATTGAACTTGTATCCTCAAACTTACAGGGAAAAAATATCACAGGCTAAGATATTTCTTCACCCTTCTTTGTTTGCCCATATGCAATTCTATTGATCATCTGGTCAGCTGTAGGTATAGTTTTCATTTTAAACTGTTAACAGAAATGGAAAAGGTCTTCATGGTTGGACCCTGAAGACCTGTAACTAGCAAACTCTAGTCTTACTCCTCTCTGTACCACCATTATGTTGGGAATGATAACTCCATCTTGAAGTCCCTTATGGAATTTGATGGCATGCAAAACTGGGGATGTCTGGCCTAAGATTGCCTCTTTCCATTTATTAGTGACATTAATTACCAGAGAAAGATCTCCAAAGAGCCACTTCAGGTCTTCTACCACAATGAGTTTGGACCTGGACCTGTTGCTTACCATTCTGAAACATGAAGATGGGGGTGGGGAGCCAAGCCCGATCGCTCGAAGAGTGGATAGGAACAACTGGAACTTGTCTACGGGGGCCAGACTACAGAGGAGGCTGGTAGAAAACTAGAAACAGAGGCTTTTCATAGAGTTCCATGGCCCGGAGGCCCAAAGGAAACCTGATCATGTATTCAGTGGGGTTCTTCAGGCCAGGCTGTAGTGTTATCGTCTATTGTATCTTCAGTGTCTCCTAGATTTTCTCAGTTTTGGGGCAGTTTGTCCACAGACTAATGTGCCTTTGGCATGATACCATAGTTAAAGCATGCTTCCTTCCAATCTTGTGTTTCTAGTAGTCAAAATGTCTAGGTTTAAACTAGCTTTTTACATAAAAAGTCATAGATCTTAAGTTACAGCAGCATCGAATTCTAGCCTCATTGGACTTTCTGTGTTTTGCAGAAAGGAAACTGAAGCTTAGAGACATTAAGGCCACAAGATGAGCTGGAGGCAGCTCTAGGCTCCACACCATTCATGCCTTTTGGTTGGTCTTGGTTTTACGTTCCCATACCAGATTATCTCTGTTTGTGTCATTTTTTCAGCCATGCAGCTTCTCTGGTCCCCCTCACGTTTAGGAGGGAAAGACAGGGTCAAGGGTAAACAGAATCACTCCTAACTCTGACATTTGTCAGTTTCCAGACTCTGCCTGCTTGTCATGGGGTGGGCAGTTGATAGTGACCATTGAGCCTCTTCTATTGGTTGGAATGGAACATAGGAAACAAAACTATCTTGGGTGTTTGAGACAGAAAGTGACTTAACACAGGAAATGGGAAGGAGTAAAGCATGAGAGGCATGGGACCCCCACTGAAGTGTTGCTCACTATGGCCCGTGCATCGAGGGCTGGCTCCTTTGGCTGTTTTTGGGTACCGTGAACCTGGCTGTTGATACTGACCTGGGTATATGTCCCCTACCATGGATTCTTGATTGAACACATCCCAATGACTTTTCAGTAGGATCTCTGCATGGAAATATCCTCCATGGCTCAAAATCTCAGGCAAATGCCTCCAACAGCTAGAACCTCATTCTATATCCACCTGGTGGCCGAGGAGCCTGGGAAGTGTAGACTTGAACTGGCCTCCATTTGCAGGACAAGGAAGAAGGAGGGACAGACATAGGCTTAGAAAACAGATCTGCAATGCTGGCCACATACCTGACTTCTGCCTGCCATCTACCCTTCACCTACTCAGGCTGCCACAGCCCTCCTCAAGGTCATGGTCTTCCACTAGATGGCGGCTTGTGTTGCTGTCTGGTTTCCTGTAAAATGACATTAGCATTAGCAGACTTGCTCCCTTCCTCCCCAAGGAATAACATGTTCTCTGATGGGTGACCAGAAATTGCAGGCATTTGGAAAGATGTGATAACCCGGTCCTGTCACCAGAATAGCTGAGCCCTTTGTAATGTGATCGTACATAAATATTGTTGCTCACATTAGCTGCTTTAAAGCATCTTCGAAAATAAAATGTTTTGACTGTGGAGGGACTTTAGAGATCCAGAGGGTTCCATGACATGAGAGCCTCTTAGAATAGTCTGAAGTTAAATTTCCTTCTTCTGCCCAGAAACACACTGTTCTGTTATTGACATGTGGGATGTGCTACATCTCTCTCTCTCTCTCTCTCTCTCTCTCTCTCTCTCTCTCTCTCTCTTTCTCTCTCTCTCTTCTCTGTGTGAGTGTCTCCATCTCTGTCTCCCCATCTCTGTCTCTGTCTCTCTCAAAAACACAGGCTGCTTCAATAACCGAATGTGACTTGAAGCTCTTCCATGTGGAAGACATGCGGCTAGTCCTCAGCCACTTTGCCCTCTGTACAGTCGTATTCCCCAGGAGGTCAAGAGTGCGCCATGCTAACTGGAACTTTTCAAAACCATGAAGCCGCTGACTATCTCCACATCCATGTGTGTGCTCCCATTTGCCTCCTCTGTGCTCATAGAGAAACATTTGGTTTGAAACAAGACTTTATTTAGGAGGGGGAAGTGTATAGGATTACATTTGAAAATGCAGTTACTCGAAAAGATAAACCATATACCATAGCCTTTGTTTTGCCTCCTTTGCAGAGCGACTTTCAAGAGTTTGCTTGAAGGTATGTTGAAAGTCTACTTCTCTGAGCAAGCTGGCTATCCCTACTGTGGCTTGCATGTAGTCATCCGAGTTTATACCTTGATGAACTTTCTGCCTAGTTATCTTAGAGTCCAAAGAAAGTCTTACGCTGGACGAACCACAAATCTGACTTAGACATAGCTTAAATTTCCCCACTTGCCCCTTCTTCCTACTGTGACCCATTGAGACAAAGCGTAAAAGGAGAATCAAGCAGAAGCTAGTAGCCATTAGCCTGCAATATGCAGGCTAGAAACAACATGAGAGACCTTACCTCAGAGGCAAGGTAGATAGAGAAACCGGAATCCTGAAAGTTGTTCTCTGACCTCCACATGTGCACCATGGTGTATGTTCACCCGCATTCACACACATGCACACACTCATGTAAATAAAACAATTTACAAAGATCAGAGTAATAACGTAAAGTCTCGCAGTGGCCAAATATGGCCCTTCCCGTGCTCAGTGCTTTCCCCGGAGTAGAGCAGTTTCAACAAGAGACAGGACTGATCTTGGGATTTAAGATTGAATGGCACATATAGTTTCTAATGTCTGTGATGAAGTATCTTAGTGTCAATTACAGAGTTCAAATGCTGGCCTTTTATGACCCTAACAGATACCTCCAAAGTTGAGACCATCACAATGTGCACTCCTTCACATAATTTGTAAGCAAAGTAATTTGGTGTTCACATCGATGGAAGATGAAAAGTTGGAATTTTTATTGTGTTGAGAGAAATTCTCCTAATTTTAGTATTATATTGCTATTGACATAAAGAAGAAATTGCATCCATATAAACTTTAACATGAGTGTATTTTTTTGAAGAAGAAGAAAAGGAGATAATTACACAAAATGGACAACAATTTTCACTTAGTTTATACAAATAGGTGGTTATTGGCATATATTCTGCATAAATAAACTGTGATTTGCATGACGTTTTACACTTCAATGAGGTTTTTCTCTTTCTATACCAGAGCTAGGCATTCCACAGTAGATTTGCACTCCAGCAGCAGTGGGTACAAAAGCCAAGCAGAATGCCAAGCTAACACAGCAAGGCAAGTCCCAAGGACAAGATAATCTTTCTTTAATGGATCATCCATAGAGTGATAGGAAGTGCAGAGGACACATCAAAGAGGGCACTTGAGGTACGATGCAAGTCAGAACATTTCTCTCTCACTCACAGCCATGGAGGATATCATCTGACCAGAAAACAGTTTTCTACCTAAAGTTATAGACAAATTGCGTTTGAATCCAAGAAGTTTAAGGCTTACCAAAGAAACACCATGACTTCCTCCCTAACTTCCTGTGTTTGTGGTCTTTAGATAAGATTATCAGGGTGTGGGCCCCACAAGGGGACCAGGGCTCTACAAAAGGTGAGACTAATCTAACAAATTCATAGTCTCTCATCCCATATGACACCTTCTGCCACTTTATGGAGTAGTTTGAAGTTCCTCAACCAATGCTGGTAGCATGTTCCTGGCCTTTCCAGCCTCCAGGACCATTAGTTAAATAATCTTCTGGGTTTTAAAAGTAAAATTCAAGATGTCATTGCTTTTTTACCGCTGAGTACTACTCTTCTAATGTGTAAATGTGCCACATTTTCTTTATCCATTCTTCAGTTGAGGGGCATTTAGGTTGTCTCCAGGTTCTGGCTATTACAAATAATGCTGCTATGAACATAGTTAAACAAATGCTCTTGTAGTATGATTGAGCATCTTTTAGGTATATGCCCAAGAGTGGTATTGCTGGATCCTGAGGTAGGTTGATTCCCAATTTTCTGAGAATCCGCCATACTGATATATAAAGTGGTCTTTAATTTTGCATGCAAATGGATGCAATTAGAAAACACTATCCTGAGTGAGGTAACCCAGACCAATAAAGATGAATATGGCATGTAATCACTCATATGTGGATACTAGCTATAAACAAAGGACATTGAGCCTAAAGTTTATGATCCTAGAGAAGCTAAGTAATAAGGTGAACCCGAAGCAAAACATATAGACTCACCTGGAAATTGGAAACAGACAAGATTGCCTGACAAAACTGGGAGTATGGGGACCGGGCGGGGGAGGGTAGAAGGGGAAGAGGAGGGGAGATGGGGAGGGTTGAGGAGAACTTGAGGGAATGGGATAGTCGAGATGGAGGAAGGACAGAAATGAGAGCAAGGAAAGAGATATCTTGATTGTGGGAGCCATTACAGGGTTAGCAGAAACCTGGCTTTAGAGAAATTCCCAGGAATCCACAAGGATGACCCCGTCTAAGACCCTAAGCAGTAGAGGAGAGAGGGCCTGATCTTGACTTGCCCTGTAGTCAGACTGATGATTATCTTAAATATCTTAAATATTACTGTAGAACCTTCATCCAACAACAGATGGAAACAGAGGCAGAGACCCACATCGGAGCACTGAACTGAGCTCCCAAGGTACAGATGAAGAGTGGAGGGAGTGAGAGTATGAGCAAGGAAGTCAAGACCATGAGGGGTTCACCCACTGAGACAGTTTTCCTGAGCTAATGGGAGCTCATCAACTCTAGCTGGACTGGAACGAAACAAGCATAGGACGAAACTAGTCCCTCCAAATGTGGTTGACAGTTGCATGGCTGGGGCAGACTGCGGGGCCACTGCCAGTGGCACTGGGATTTATCTCTACTGTATGTACTGGCTTTTTGGATCCTATTCTCTTTAAATGGATACCTTGCTCAGCCTAGATGTAGTAGGGAAGGCCTTGGACCTTCCACAAAGCAATGTGCCTTACTGTCTCTTAGGATTAGATGGGGGTGGGGTGGGAGGTTATGTGGAGGGAATGGGAGGAGGGGAAGAAGTGGGAACTTGGATTGGTATTTTTTAAAAAATCTAATAAAAAAAGTAAATGACCCATTCTCAGGTATTTTGCTAAGCCATGTAGATAATCCACCAAGACAAGCAGGGAATGCTCTGAGTCTGAGGCAGAGCCAAAGCAATGTCTTTCCTTTTTGATTTTGAGACAGGTTCTTCCTACATAGCACCGGCTGTCCTAGAATTCACTTTGTAAATGAGGCTGGCCTTGAACTCATAGAGACCCACCTACTTCTGCCTTCCCAGTGCTGGGTTTAAAGGTGTGCATCACCATGCCCAGCTACACTGGCACTGAGATTGAGGATTGACTGTTCTGTGAGGGTAGTAAGTATTGCAACATGGTCCCATGGAGTCCTTATGCAATTTGGATAGAAGACCATATTGAGGCAGCAGATAAAGAAAAGGCCACATGCTTCTCCTGACTAAGGGGCTCACTAACTCAGGGGGGCATTTCCAGCGGATTTTTCTCCTGAATAAGGGGTGCACTAACTCAGGGGCATTTCCAGCGGATTTGGTTCTGTTGATGCTGTGCCACTCTCTGTGAATGATCTATAATTGGCGGATACTTTTAAGTTTGAGCTGTTAAAAATCCATCCTATTTCTGAACATTGTAGTATATGCATATGCTATATTTGTAAATATATTACATTTATAAATATATTTATGTAATTTATAAATGTATATTTGTGAATATTTCTTATATATAAATATATACTGTATATATTGAAATGCAATAAAAATAAAGGAATATCTGGAATGAAATAAGTCTCTTTGGGTTATGTTAAAGAGAAGTATTTGAGTCAGGAAATCCTGGAAGATATTTAATTTCTATCTTTGTGGTTCTATTAACTATCTTTCATAAAGTATCCCTAGAATCGAGATGTCTCATTAAGAGTCAGCTCTTATTTCCACTGTGCCCTTTTCACCTCCATCTTTCTGGGTACTCTGTTATCTCATGGTTCTGTGCTCCAGCATCACCACCCCTCTTCCACATCCTGCCTCCACACAACGGTTTAAATTCTGCATGCTTTCTTTCCATAATTCACTGTGAAATTCTCATAGGCAGTTATCACTAGCCCACTCCTGTGTGCAGCCCCAGGCATCACCGTGTGGTTGCATCACTACATTTTATTTTGGTTATATTTCTGATGCTGCATTCTGATGCAGCTTGTTTGGGAGCTGGATTGGCAGCAGTCATGTCTTATCCCCCCTGTTATCTTTAGCATCTTGCACTGTGTGGTTTGCCTGTGGTCCTCCAACAAGTATCAGGTGGTAGACTGAAAGGGTAAACTGTAGCATGGGAAAGAAGTTAATTAAAAGAAATCATTTTACATAGCAGAAAATGGAAGTCCATTTTTTTTCTTTTGGCAGTGTGTCAGATAAGACCACCTCCTACCAAGTAGTACTTTTAAAAAGCTTCACAAAATGCCAGCAGCATCAACACTGACTCTGCTGCCTATAGCACCTTGCAGTTAGCATGGACCAAACTGACATGGAAAACGGTCAGGTGACGAGATACTGAGTCTTCCACCCTCTGCGATTGCTGAATCATTTCAAATATAATACCAGTTTGTACATTTAGGTGAAGTAGGCATGAAGCACAGGGCACAAGGCTCCATGTCTGGATAAGGTGGGAGTCAGGTGCTGGAAAGCATCTCGCTTTTGTGAGATGGGGTCTAGGAAGAAATCCTCACAAGAAGGAGTTGGTAAAGAACTGTGTCTTTTCCTGTGTGAGCTCTTGGGAGGAGAACAGTTTCATCTGATGGTTCCTGGCATAAAACTGCACCAACATCCAACCTAAGCTATCAATGTGGTGTCCCATTATTGTACTGGGGAATCCAGCAGAGGCGTTATAAATTCCCATCACAGGGAATATTTCAACCCTGATACCCAAGCCTGTTAGACATGGGTGCAGGCATCACGCTGGTCCCCATTCTGCAGGACCTGAGTCTGCATATGTGCAATCATACCTGACACCCTTGGGCTGCTCCCACATCACTGTCCTAGCCAACTTCATTTCCAAAGATAAGTTAGAAGATGAAATGAGGAATTTTAGTGACAGAGGTTATTAACAGCAAAGCCTTAAGCTAACTGTGTATGGCCCTTTGCTCCTCAAATGGACTCAAATAATTTTGTTTTATTCTCCAAAACACCTTTCCTAGTAGATAGAGCAAATACTTCCTCCCCTGATAAATGCTAGAAAAATCACTGTAGCATAATTAACTTAGAAGTCTGAGTTGAAATAAAGTACTAACAAAGATGGGTGTAAAATTGACTATGGTTGTTTTAAGAGTTCTGGCTCTATTTTTCAACAGCCATGGCCAAATGTATACAGAGTTGCCATCTCTGGGATTTTTGGTGTTTACCAAAGTCCCCATCCATTTAATGCTTGTTCTTGGTGAGAGAGCTATAAAACCTCAGATACAGCAGAGACTCAACTCAACCTCAAGCAGAGCCCTGAGAAATCCTACTTTATGTGCCATACTTAGGGTGAAGTTCACAGCCCGGTTTATTATTTTCTATAGTGAACTTCTGATACCCACAGTCAATAGTGTCAGAATATCCACTGTAATGAAGGTATGTATCTGTGTCCTTGTGGATGTGCACAACCATCCCATGACCATGTAGGTTCTCATTGATTACAGATAATATTTTTTGAGAGCAGGTAAACTATGTATTTCTTGTGGTCTTGTGAGGATTAGTTTTGTCAACTTGACAGAATCTCAACTCACCCAGGAAGAGAGTCTCAACAATGATTGCCCATGAGAATACCTCTAAGGGATTTTTAAAAATAGATTTAATGGAGGTGGGGACAGCCAATCTATTGTGGGTAGTACTGTTCCCTGGGCTTGGGTCCTGGGCTATAAAATAATAGGGAAAGGGAGATTATTTCTAGACATAGGCTCATTTATTTTCTATTTCTGCTTTTGGATGTGATGTGACTGGCTGTTTAAGTTCCTGTTTGACTTCCCCATAATGATGGGCTGCAACCTGGAATTCTAAGTCAAATAGAACCTTTCTCCCCTAAGTGGCTTTTGGGGGGGTGGCATTTTATTACAGAAACAGAAGTGAAACTAGGGTAGGTCTTTTTGTACTTATAGAAAGGTCCAGTGTGTGGTGTGCTAACTATACACAACATGTCTGTAAGTTGGTCTCCAACCAGTTTCTATGAAGATGGATTCTTTGATCCTTCTATTAATGCCTGAAACTGAGTCTTGGGTTGGGACAAACGACATGTCTATAAGAGACTTTTTGATGTTTTTTTCCTTAAGGTGATGTGAAAGAAAGGTGCATTCGAGACCCTTGAGAAGATAAATGCTTGAAATGACATTCTAGCAAGTCTTGGAGGCCTTGGGCATTGCTAAGTAAAGCCAGTTGGATGAAGGACAAGTGAGACTCACTTTTTCCCCCCAGTGTCTTGTCTGTTGGGAGACAAAACATAGCACCATGTCTTTACTTTTAATATGATACAATGAACACAGAAAGGGAACAGCATTTGTTTTGTTTAATATTCCATGAAGGTATTCAAGCTGTATAGTATTTTATTGTCTGAGAGTATAACAAATGTCTGTGTCATTTCTCAGTAATGAACCCTGTCAAGGAGCGATCATTGCTTGGAAAGTGAAGTTTAAAAAGCACACTTTTGCTAATAAATCACAGAGTGTAACATCATATGGTGTGACAATGTTAAACAAATAATTCTATCTGCAGATGGAATCTGAGCCCAAAGGGAAACACACTCTGGCTTTGCTCTGTTCTCTGCCTCACACTCATGATGGGCACACACTCTCATACACTTCATGTAGGCACACCAGGTCATGTTCAAAGGACAGGGGTTTGTCATGACATGGCTTAGAGAGGCAAGCTAGTACACAACAGTGACTTAGGTATGGTCCTTTCTGCTCCCATGTGTAGTAAAGAGGAGCAGGCTGTAGTAATAGGGCGAGCAGGCCACGTTCCCGGTGCCCGGCTAGCTTAACTCCCAAAATAACCACACGGATATTGTATTAATTAAATTACTGCCTGGCCCATTATATCTAGCCTCTTCTTAGCCTACTCTTACCCTTGATTCAACCCATTTTTAGTAATCTGTGTGTCACCATGAGGTCGTGGCTAACCGGGAAAGAGTCAGCATATCTGACCTGGCAGCTTCATGGCAGCGGCTCTCTGTCTCTTCACAGCATTCTGTTCTCTTTTCCCCGCCTATCTAAGTCCTGCCCTATAAAAAGGCCAAGGCAGTCTCTTTATTAACCAATGAAAGCAACCCAAATACAGAAGGACCTCCTACACTAATTCCCCTTTTCTGTTTAAACAAAAAGGAAGGCTTTAACATAGTAAAATTACATATAACAAAACAGTTATCAAGCAAGAATTACAGTTATAATATTTATATCTATTTTACCTCCTTTTATCATGACAAAGGAAAGCTATAACTATCTATCTATTCTTTAATTCCATCAGAGACTCCAGAAGGATAAAATAATACCTAAGTAAATGAGAAGTAAGCAACTTCCAAAACTCTAGAAATGACAGAGACATCTTGCTGCCTGTACAGTCACCCGAAGTTCCTCTGTACCATTGGGGCATCCATCTTCAGCCTACAGGCCCATAGTATCCAGCAGACTTTTCCATGAAGCAGGAAATTTCAAAGACAGTTCAGTCACTTTCTTCTGTATCCTGCAGAATGTCTTGCAGACTCTTTCATGAAACAGAAACCCTGAAGGATCATCTCACCTTTAGGCAAGTTCAGCAGTCCTCTCTCTGAGGATTCTTTGTGTCCAGTTTATGCAACAGTCCAGGCAAGAGCAGTTTCTTGCCCAAATGGCTAACCAACTCCATAA
>PVIU01009355.1:0-76912 GCA_004026605.1 Ondatra zibethicus
TGGGGGTGGGCCTTGGACTTCCAACAGGGCAGGGCACCATGCCCTCTTTCAAGGAAGAAGGGGGAGGGAGGAGGGGTGGGAGGGTAGTGGGAGGGGACTGGGAGAAGGGGAAGAAAGGAAAAAAAATTTTATTTCTTTAATTATGTTCTTGAATGGAAAAATAAAACAAAACAATGTATGGAAAAAAATAAATAAATAAAACAAATAAAATGAAAAAAAACAATAATCTGAAATAATATTGGTTTCATAGAGTAGAAAAATAAATACATAGTAAATATATGCCAGGTGTGCACAATATTTTGTCCTCAGCCCCCTGTCAACGTTCCAACAAAGAAAAATATTTTCTTGCCTACAAAATAAATAAATTAATAAATATTTCTATGCAAATAACCACAGAAATAATTACATTAGAATGTTTGAAGTCTCTCATAATTCCTATTTCTTCACTATCAACAAATTGTTCACCGAAAATGAATATAAAATGATCTACAGTGCTACTTGTCTGTTGTATGTGTTTCTGTACCTGTGTGTGTGCATGTGTGTGTGTGTGTGTGTGAGTGTGTGTAGGTAATTATGTGTTTATGTGGAAGCCAGTAGCTGATTCCTCAATCTCTTTGGGTTTTAATTTTGATACAGGGCCTCTAAGTTAGCCAGGAGTTTGTGATTGCCATAGACTGATTGTCTGTGAATTCCCATATCTGTCTGGTCCTGTCTACTCAGAGATGGGATTAAATGGGTGCACTGGAATGTCTTTTGGCAAGGTGGCTGCCAAGCGTTTACCCATAGGTTGTTCTATTTGAGTCTGAGCCACTACACAGCATAATTCTTGTTATGCTTTGTTAGAAGATATTTCTATATAATTATGTGAACTGAAGCTTTTGAAAGAAGTTGGAAACTACACTATCAGCTCAACTATCTCTAAGGATTTTCTTATCATCACAAATGATACAAAAAATGATGCAATCTAGAATCTACTCTCATGTAGCTCTCAACCCTATCTGCACATATTAGAAAAATCTTGGATTTTTATAAAAGAATATATTAGAAATTCTAGCTCTATAATCTTAATCAAACAAAAGAATTATACGAACATATAAAGGAAATCCTTCTACCAGAGAGAATTTAATTTCAGTAGAATGATGGATAAAAATAAGATTTTATCCTGTTATGTATGATTATATTGCAAGACAAACTAAAAAATTTAATTGATGAAAATGTGCACACAGACATAGAGATGCTGTAAAGAAATATTAATTTTAGTTGTAAATAAATATTGATTAATAGCAGTTATACAGAATGTGTCTACATTTCTTTTTTTATTTGTTTTGTTTTTGTATTTGCTTGGTTTTTTTTGTTTGTTTGTTTTTGTTTTTTGAGAAAAAGTTTCTCTGTAGCTTTGGAGCCTGTCTTAGAACTTGCTCTTGAAGGCAGGGCTATACTCGACCTCACAGAGATCTGCCCGTTAAAGTCATGTGCCACCACTGCCCGGCTAATAATGTACCTCCATTTCAAACAACCCAAGCTAAAATATAAATGCATCTATTGTAGGACATGGTCATTATTCAATTTCTGTAAAAAAGAAGTCCTAGGGCAGTCACAAAAATTTAAACACTATGTATATTAGCCTGGATGATTTACAACAATTTTAGTCATTTTAGGACACTAATGAAACACTCAAAACTCTCTAGATTGATAAGGTTACTACTTCTCAGGGTGTAACGTAACCAACATCCTTGAGTTTATGAATCATTACCTGGCTATTAGGTGTTGTACATCTTTCCAAAAAAATAAAATGGATGAAATTGTTATACCTTGTCCTACTAATGAAATTAATACATTTGAAATCAGTTACCTTATAAAAAGTATTTTATTTTGCTATAGAATTTTCTACCTAATGTAAGATTATATTTTCATACTGAAAAGTCTTAATGAATAATGAATCCTTATTGGTAAATATGTATCCTTATTGCTTCCTCAAAAAGTAACAGATATTAGAAGAGTTAAAAGAGTTATGCAGTTTGAAATTAAATATTTTAACTATAGATAAATTCTAGTAAGTTCCATTTGTCTCAAAACAGATTGTCTGTAGGAAATAATTGTTACCTGAATTAATAAGTAATACAAAATAGTCCTTTTTGCATGAAACTAAACTCTCTGAAAAGCAATATTTTAACTAAATTGCAGTGATTATGAGCAAAAAAAAATCAATCTAGCTTTCCAAGTGCAGAATAGGAATTCTTCTCAAGAACTGCTTAATGTGACACATTCATATAATTAATGTTTTATGAAGGAAATTTCACAGCAGACACCCGAGGCTGTGCAGTTTTATTATCTCCAGATAGAATGCACCATATTCTTTGCTTATTACTTTAGGTTTTGGATCTTTGTACAGTACAGAATATTACCTTCCAGCAATAAACAGTTGTGCATAGATTGCATGCTTAAGTCTCAATGATCAAGTACTTCTTTTTTATTTCATTGTTTCTAAAGTTTTGTTCATGCTTGCTACAATGCTCTCCCTTCTGGTTGTCTGTTAGGCCTCTAATCCTAACATTTTTCACACTCTGTAGTATTTTCTCTTGCCAAGCATCTGCCTTTCTTCAACTCTTTATGAGCTCACACTAAGACAATAGATCATCTCACATGAGCATAATAGAATATGACTTGTGGCTCTGCCTCTTGTCTCTTTCATCTCTGATTCATACCCACAACCTCCTTATTATACCAATTTACTTTATTCTGTATATTGTTATACAACATAAATAGCAGAACATTTATAGCCCTTTTCTTAAAAGAGATATATTTAAATTCTCTAATGACAAAATTTCTACAAGAAAACTAAAATTTATAGTGTAAAATTAAGTTATAATTGCATGAATGTAACTTAGCAGCAGTTTCCACTACACTTTACTATTTCCAATGTTTCACTTTTATAAATAGCTGTAAATTCCGGAAAGTTTCACTTATTGGACATTTAAAGTTCTGGGTTACAGCTAACATTCTAAGCCAGGTGTCTGAGCTTTAACGGTAAAATGTTTCATTCCTATAATCTATTTAAACATGAAAATAACCATTGGGCTTATTTTGTAAAGTCTTTGTCAAACTCACAGAATTTGAAATTGCCATGAAGAAGGATACTTACCCACCCATTAGGAGGATACCCACAGAATGGAGGAGGACAATGACTGCCGAAGTGTTGGTCACAGGAGACACACACCAAGATGTTTCAACATAGTTGGATTGGTGCCATAGTGCTAAAACTTGCCTGAAGTGTGATGCAGAAAATCCACACATAAGTAGATAACTGGAGGAGATTTGCTATTTTAAGGTAAGCAGTAAGCTTTGGATGGGAGAAAAGGCAATTTTCTTCAGCTCTGAAACATGATTAGGAAAGAGAGCTTTTCTATGTATACACTACTACCAAGGGACCCCAAAAGCAGTCTGAACAGTCTAATAGGGCTTTATACACTAGGGCAGTGTTGCAGTCTGGCAGAAAGCATTTTAAGTCAATCCATTCTATGAGAAACAGACATTCTGAGTTGTTTCATTATGTTTTCAGTATTTGTGATTTTATATTTCCACAATATTTTGTAGTTATTCTTTTTCCATTCAAATAAACCAAAATTGCATTTAAAACATTTATGTAATAATTCGTAAATGACTTTAACCAATGTGTTCTGATGATAAAACATGTATACTTACATGAAATTGAATGTATATCCTGACAAAATAAAAAGAATTGCTTGTGAAAGTTGTTTGCTCAAAGTCTTAGACAAATAAAAAGAATATATTGAATTATTGAAGCAAAATTAATGAAGTCTGTCACTTTTTGGAGAAAAGTAAATCTTCAGAGTGAAGGTATCATAATTATACAATACCTATGAATAATGAAAATATTATGGATATTTGAAATTTGGGAATATTGGGTTTTCAGTCTCAACTGGCTAATGGTACACCAGAACAATTTATTTCACTTGTTATAGCAAGATAGGTGTGGTTGTAATAAAAACTCTTTACATAAAATTTTAAAGTGAAAATCAAGGTGGAAATATAAGAAATTTTGATAAAAAGTCACATATACTGACTGATTATATGGATGTGAGTGTGGATATTGCTTCTATACTTTAAACAAATAAATCATCAATATCTAATTTTTATATAGGAGGAAACCTGAATAGTTTACAGAATGTTAGTTTCAGCTTCACCTGATAATTAGTAAACCATTTAATGATTTCCCTGTGTCTTTTATAGCCTTATTTAATTTATTAAAATCTATACTCTTTGAAATTGTGAGGAAGCCAGACATATTTTTCAGTGTGGAAAAATATTATAATCCATCATATAGTGGAAATTTAATGGTGCTTATGATGTAACTGATTTCAAATATATCAATTTTATTAGCAGGACTAGTTGTAGAATTTTTACTGCTTTTAATTTTTGAAAGATCTACTACACATCAGGTCAGGCTATGATATGTAGCTACTAAAATCTTGGTTACAGTAACCTGTAAGGAATTTTTAGAGAATGTTTAATTTGTTATTGCTGGATTAAACAACAAAAATTGCTATAAGATATCCTACCTCATTTTCTCAAACTTCACATTGTTTTCTTGACTATAAATCTTTGCATTTGTTTTAGAATATTTACTGGTAATTTGTCAATCTCACTGATAAAATATGTAAATATTTCAGGATATAGATTAATATGTAGCATTATTTTACTAAGTAATATTAATTATTTAAGTTTTGAAGGAAAAAGTAAGTAGCATATAATCAGTAATAATTAATCCTGACTGGCTTCAGTCCAGGTTACTGGAAGCCAGAGACTGAGCAGTCTCTCACAGTAGGGACTACCAAAGGGTGGTCCAAAAGAAAAGAAAGAGAAAAAAAGAGAAAGAAAAATCCAAGGGACCCTGGGACCCAGACATGGAAGGACTGACTCCAGGTCATCAAAACATGATTTTAGCTAAGTGAAGCAATCCAGAGTTGAACATCAGTGAAGGGCTCAACCGGAGACATGAAGGCCATGGTTGGGAGCTGTTCCCCTGTTTCTAGAAATACCAGAAGATTGCCAGGAGCTCAATGGTCAATTCCTTGGGTTCAGAGAAACTGTTAAATTGATCAGAATGGGGGAAACTCGCCAATTGAAGCCATTGGTGTACATAGAGGTCATGTTCAGGCAGACAGAACAAGTAGTTGTTGTGGAAAAATACCCAGTTCCAAATCCCAACACAGGGAGAGGGGCTACGGGTGGGAGACCTCCTGAGTCATGGTACCAATGAAATTACCTGGGGTGAGTGAGAAGGAAACACAGAACAACCAACAAAACAGCTTAGGAGTTTATTAAAGGTGACGTGTACAGTCCAGGAGAATGCCTTGTGCAGAGAGAGAGAGAGCTGAAGATGGCACCTCCAGCTTTTAAGGGCTGCCTAGTGCATGCACAGAGGGGGGTGGCGTGGTTATGTCATATGCAGATGATGGAGCTCACACACGCATGCAAGGTCTCACACAGTTGCATCATACATAGATGATGTAATCATGCTGCACGTGGGTCACGCGAGGTCCTTTAAGATTCTGGGACCACTAGGCACTTCTGTTGAATGCTTGTCAGCACATGCCTGGCCCTGGAATGTGCAAGTGTTAGCCATGTTGTGTGGCTGAATCATTACAATGTTGATGATAAGAAAAGTTTTAGCAAATCTTTGTGGCACTTAAAGCATATGTGGCAATTTATTGTGATTAAAATTCTGTAACATTTTATATTAATAATAGCATTTTTCATGAATTTGTTTTTTAAAGATAATTTCATACCACAGTTTGAGTTTCAATAATAACATTTAATTCTGAATAATTTGATTCTAAATAGGCATGCCTGATAACCTGGTCTTGATTGATGTCTGGAAGATAATTTGATAAGTAATTACTGTGATTGACTTAATTATTACATTCATATCATTTGTATGCATTTCAATAATCCCAACTTTAAGTTTTCTCAGTCATTTTTCTTTGTATAAGCCCTATAGATCTCTAAAAGCATTTTATAAACTATTTTGTCACAATAAGCTGTATAATATATAAGTTAAGGATGTTTTCTTTTAAATAAGCTTTCTAAACTACTATCAGGATAAATTTAAATGTGAATTGCTTCACCTTTGAGAAATAACTATATCACTAATCTATAATCAGCCATTGACATATTCATTTGTTCAAGAGGCCAGCTGTTGGTATGGCAATTTTCATGAAATTAACAAATCAATGTTATAACCATATGTAGTGTTTGATTAGATGCATGGGGAATTAGTGATAAAACTAGAATATAGTGCTTCATAAAGGGCTGTCATTCACATAACCTTACCCTTTACAGTAATAAATGTAAAGTTAAAATTGCTTAATACTTAAAAGCAGTTTGTTTAACCTCCTAATGTGCATCCTGAGCATTTCTTGCTCAAATTTACAGAAAAGCAACATCAAGAATATAACTGTAATGATAAAAATAGCCTATATATATATATATATATTGTATGTATGATTAAATTAAAATGCATACAGCAATAATTTTTGTTTGTTTGAGACAAAGTTTCTCTGTAGCTTTGTTCTTTATTGTATCCTCAAATTAAAAGGTGGGTTAGACATTAATCTTAATTTGGAGATCAATAGCTGGCAACTGAAATTAGTAATGACACATTTTCTAGGTTATATACTATCAAGAGTTTTAAGCCAATTTCTTCCCTTTTCTGAAGAAAGACAATGGTATTTTGGAGGGAGAATCTCCATAAAAAAACAGATGCTCAGAATGATCCATTGAAGTATGAAATGCACAGTACAGTTTTTAAAACTGTTACATAGAGTGGTTTCTGCACTAAAGAGATCACCTGTTAGTTGGAAAGAAATATCAAGTATAACATTGAGAACAATACGAAGTCATGAGGTATCTTTCCTCCTAGTACTCAGGTGATCCACTTGATACCAAAACAAGTCCACAATGGACAACTTTATGCTTCTGCTAGAGCCAGGGACCCCAAATTTCTGTCTATTTCTGAATCTCATCATCAAAGATGACAAAGTCCTGTACTTGCTCCAATCCCTGCTCTTTAGCAAGTAATGCTTTGATCACTTTCTGCTGTCTTTGTCTGTAAGAAAGTACAAACATATTGTCAATTTGGCACCTATGTAATGTTGTTTCAGCACCTCTGTTAGTAAGTTTCCGCCTTAAACAGTGGGCTTCTCTACTGTGCAACTAGTACAAGATTTCAAGATGAAAATATGAATGAGTTACTTCTTCCTAACTGCCGTGAGAGACAACTCTCTTATGTAAAATAGGAAGAGAAAGTAGGATGTGGGTCAGCCATTCCTTCCTGACTTCTTATATGTATCTTTTCTTTATACTTTACTAGAGTCAATAAGAGTATTTACCAATGTTTTATCTTCAGTTCCTATGAAGAGAATTTGGTAGCAACCACTATTCAAATTGTTGTTTCTAGGTGGAGGCCATTTCTATAGTGTCTTCTCCAGAATCATCTTGTTCCAAGTCTTTAAACAATGATGTTTAGTATTTACTAGCTATATTAGCTAGAGGTCAATGGTTCAGTTGAAATATCACATTCTTTTGATTGCTTACCAAATATACAGATAAATATTTAACCACATGTATTATAAAATCCAGCATTTCTATCACTTACATTTTAATTAAACTGTACTTACTAATATCTATCAAGGCTTATATCATTTATCAAGTTGACAAAAGTTATTAGGTGATATTTTAAATCCTACAATATGTTGTCAGAAGAACAGAAGAAAAAGCAATCAAATTGCTGAGCTTAGCCTGAAGTAAGCTCCTCTGTAAAAATTCAATTTTCTTTATTGTTTCTTTAAGATTTTTGTAATATAAAGTATAATAATACATGAATACCAATTTCAAAACATTAGTGCCTTCTGGCAACCTTGAAATAAATTATGTTTCATTTCTCTTCTCATTGAACCAGTGAAAACCAGAGAAATGAAGTAAGAGTACAAAGCCTAATAATACCCAGTGATGCTATATGCAGGCATGACCCTTACCTTTTCCTCCCTGTATAAACACATTATTACCAAGAGTAACCCCAGCGAAGGACCGTTATTCACACTCTAACAGATGTAAAGTAATTCTGTGTCAACTTGTTTTTGAGGTGGACTGCCCTCACCTTGCATGTAATCTATATCTACACTGAAAGATTCCTCAGGGTATATATTAAAGCCACTCATAAATATTAGCAAATTCATGGAGCATTCCCATAGTTCTACAGACTTTTTTTTATAAGAATAGAAATTTTAAAGAAATTGAATAATGATATTTTATTAAGGAAATCCTGAAGAGGAATAGTGATTAAATGAGGAATGTAGGTTCACTTTTAGTTTTCACTGAATATGAATAAAATTATGGAGTATAATTCACAAATGTCTCCCATTTATCAGTATCCTACAAGGTTACAAAAAAGAAAGCACTTTTCAATTGTAAGGCAGTTTTTATTTGTATATATGTTCTTTTATGCATAACAGAGACTTATCACTCAGGGATTTCATCATTATTATTTTCAGGAATATAACTGCTTTTAATTTATGATTTATATGTCAGTCTTTATTCTAACAATATATACAATCAAGCAATGTATATATAATGAATCCTTGAAACACTGAACGTATCTCCTTAGCCTAAAGCAAACATCTTAAGGATACATCATTGATAATAGAAAAACTGTTAAATGATAAAATATATGAAGTTGAATCACAATAGCTGTGTCTAATTGCACAACATTAATTCAATTGGCATTTTACCATAAATAGGAGGGGAATTATTATGAGCCTACCCCTACCTGAATGCTATTGACAGTTGATCGTGGCTTGGAGAAGGAAAGTAATTTTGTATCAGGACTGACGTCCCTCATAGTTTGACCGTAAAACAGTTGATGGCACAGCACCTACATTAATATTAGGATCTCTAAATGGAGTCAGTGGTTTATAAACAAAAAGTTAGCTACAAAGGAGGAAATTAAGATTGATGGGAAATGTGGAAGTTATGAAATTAGGACATAGGAGGATGTCTTAGTTCAATTTCTATTGCTGTAATAAAAGTCTATGAACAGAAGAAACGGGTAAAAATAGGTTTATTTCATCTTCCAGTTTATAATCTATCATCCTGTGAAGCAAGGGCAGGAACTCAAGGCTATAACTGGGTTGTGGGAAATAGTGAGGAAGCCATAGATGAAGGATGATGTACTGACATACCTCTCATGTTCTGCTGAGTTTGCTTTCTTATAGTCCATTACCACCTGCCCATGGATAATAGCTCCCATGTTGAGCTGCATGATCCCTATGGTGGGGGAATTTTCCCAGTGGAGATTGCAACTTCCAAATTGATTCTAGCTTATACCAAGTTGACATAAAACCAGGCAGCACAGGATAAAGAACAATATAAAGAAAACATTGTATATACATGTCTGAACTTCTCAAGCAGCATAAAATAAAAAATATAGGTCCAACCACCAAAACCCTGTATTCTATAATTGTGAATAATGCAAGAACATCTAAGAAAATTTAATAGTGACCTAAAACATGTAGGCTCCCCATAACTGAAAATTTCCCAGAATATCTTTAAAATGGATTACTATCAGCTAGATGGTAATTTATTTTTGTTAGCATTCAGTATAGAAAAATAAACTTTTTTCTATTATCATGAAATATTATCAAGGAATAAATGATACAATCACATAGGTTAATAGAAGAATTTTATTTTTTAATTAGTATATACTAATTCTACATTGTGTTTTATTTTGATATTTTATGTGTTAATATGAGTGATAGATTGAATACATTCTCATTTTATTCATCTTCCTCCCACTGAGTTTCCAATAGTGTAATCAACAGTGTGTTTCCAAAATGATATTTTTAGTTTCTATACATGAGTAACCATATGTGTTTCTTGTGCTCTGTGTCTTGCTTGTTTCACTACATACGACCTCAATTTCTATTATCTTAGTTATAACTCATAGCATTTTGTTTTTCTTAGTGGCTGAGTAATACTCAACTACACCTTTATTGCATTTTTCTTCATTCTTTTATCCCATGATAAACACCTAAGTGGATTGTATGTCTATAATTATGTGCTAATATTTAATTTCCATGCTGTTTTCTTTTCTGTTTGGATTCATACTTATAAATGGGTCAGCTGAGTATCATGGAACTTCTAGTTTTATATCTTTGGTGAATGATCATATGATTTTCCACAATATTTACTGAAACTTAACATTCCAATCAAAAGCATGTCTGATTTTCTTAATATTTCTAAAATTTAAAATTTTTTTTTAGATTTTTTGAAGGCTTAGTCCATGAGACACAGTATTTACATCATCTCCACACCACCTCTTCCCCCTCCAATTCTTCTTATGTACCCCCAACTACCTACCCATTTATATTTAAATATTTAATTATATTTTAAATTTTATGCATGAGTATTTTGCCTACTTATGTATATGCTCACTATGTGTGTATGCCTGACTGGTTCCCAGGGAGACCAGCTGAAGTTATTGAGGCCTCTATTAACAGAGTCAATGATATTTTTTGAACCACATGTGGTTATTGGGACCTGGAACGGGACCTGTAGAATGAGCAAATGTCTTAACAGATGGGCCATCTTTTCATTCATACTAACTAATCAATAACATCCATATCAAAACATTAATAACTTAATTCAAGTATTTTAAGAGATAAGCCATCTCTTCATCCCTACTTACTAATCAATAGCATCCATATGAAAATATTTATAACATAATTAATAGGATAAAACAATAAATGATCTAAATTTTATCTGGAATATCAGAAAGTCTACAATGTTCTAACTAGTCTTTAACAAAATCCTTTTTTTGTTTAGAGTTCCTTCCCAAGCCCTCTCTGGTTTTACATGGATTTATTCAGCCACTTTGGCATACCAATCTGTTGGAGAAGGGAGCTGCTCATTGGTTCCCAGCCATGAAGCTAGCTCAGACCCAAAATAATCACACAAAAACTGTAGTATTTAAATCATTACTTGACCCATTAGCTCTAGCTTCTTATTGGCTAACTCTTATATTAATTTATCTATTTCTATTAATCTGTGTATTGCCAGGTGACCGTGACTTACTAGGTAAAGTTCCCAGCATCTTTCTCCGGCGGCTCCATAGCTTCTCTCTGACTCCACACTTCTTTCTCCCAGCATTCAGATTAGTTTTCACCACCTAGTTCTGTTCTTCCCTGCCATAGGCTTAAAGCAGTTCTTTATTCATTAACAAATAAAAGCAACACACAGACAGAAGGACCTTTCACACCATCAATGGAATATAATACAAATACAGAAAATAACTCAATACATAACAAACCAATTATTGATAATATCATCAAAAACACATAAGAGAAAGGTGTATTTTCTTTATGCCATTGAAAATGTGGGCTATCCAAAGACTGTGAAAATCAGTGTGAAAAATTCTTTAGGAAAATAGGTATCGAACTACCTCAAGATCCAGTTTTACCATTCTTTGGCATATACCCAAAGCATACTTTACTTATCACAGAGATACTTTCTCAACCATGTCTATCAGTACCTTTCATGAAAGCCAGAAATTAGAAATTACCTAATGTCCATCAACAGAAGAATGGATGAAGTAAATTTGTGATATGTAATAGAATACTACTTAGCTGCTAAAAAATAAATAATAAAATTCATTATTTACTGGAACTAGAAAAAATGATCCAGAATGAGGTAATCCAGACCATGAAAGAAAAATATGTTTGTATTTACTTAAATGATAAACAAGGTAAAATTGATAGAAGCTCAGAGGTTATGTATAAAGACTGTGAAGGGACAGGTAGAACTGCCTAAAAAGGTAATAAAACAGTTATGGGTAGAAAAGGGTTGGGAAGACTGGAATGGGAATATCAAGCAGTGAGAAGGACAGAAGAGCTAATTGGCCAGCAGTGATGTAATTAAAACAGTTTCTGTGTGATTACTTTGGGTCCAAGCAACTGGGCAGCCAAAAACCAATGAGCAACTCTCCTCTGTGATATTGGCATACCAATGTGGTGGACTAAATCCATGGAAAACCTGAGAGGGCTTGAAAAGAAATTCTAGACACTAAAAATCAAGTTTAGCCACATTATTTCCCAAATGGGCTTTGCTTTGGGCAGCATGTGGCTCCTTTAAGAGAGGTGTTACTGATTCAGTGGTAGCAACCTCAAGGTTTAAAAATGACAACTTTCTGGCCATGGGCCATGCTGCTAGCACAAACTCTGACTCTTTTGGAAAACCGAGCATTTGAATGGGGTTTGTGAGCAACGTGCTGCAGTTTGCTTGGTAGCAATGTGGACAAGCTGTGTGCCTGGAAGGGGTCAGTGTGCGCAGCTCAGAGGTACAAGTGGATCTGTCATGCTAGACTGGGTGGGGCAAGCAGGAATTATCATATTTACCCTAGTAATGGCAGAACTTAAGTTTTAAGAAGCACTTAGCAGTTTGAAGAAAAACTTTGCCCATTTTCCCAAATATTGTTTGTAAATATTTCTCTACATTTAAAGGGGAATATGCTATAGAGATGAATACCTTGCACTGGTATAGTTCTTGCTTTATTGATACAAATTTAATATCTATTTTGTTATACTGCATATATGTATTTCTGGTCTTGATTAAGATATTATTTTGTCCAGCCCATTTAAAAATGTAATGTATAATTAAGAAATATAGGCTAATTGATAATCATCTATAATAGTCAAGTTTAGTCATGTTAGTTAGATTTTCTAGATGGACAGATAAGTATTTCAGATGGATATCCATTCTTCAAACCTTTCAAAGACTACAGATTATGACATTTAAAATTTTTTAAAAAGTTAAGACTTTTCATGACAGTGAGACACATTTGCTCCTGGCAGCACCAAGCTACTTCACGAGGATCATGAGCATCGAAAAGGCTCCTTAAGGGTTTGGTTATCCATTTGGCAAAAAACTGCTCTTGCCTGGACTGTTGAACTGGACATGCAGGACCCACAGAGAAATGACTGCTGAACTTGCCTAAGGGTGAGATGATCCTTTGGGGATCCTGCCAGACATTCTGCAGGACACAAAAAATGTGATGGGCAAACTGCCAGTATAGCCAGAACTGTCTTTCAAATTTCCTACTTCATGGACAAGTCTGTTGGATACTATGGGCCTATAGGCTGAAGACGGATGCCCTAAACATACAGAAGAACTTTGAGTGATTGTTCAGGTAGTGAGATGTCTTTGTCAATTCTAGGGTTTTGGAAGTTGCTTACAATGAACTTCCTGTTTAATTAAGTAATACTATATTCTTCTGGAGTCTTTGATGAAGTTGAAGAATTGATATAGTTTTCCTTAGTTATGATAAAAAATAAAGTAGATATAAATATTGTAACTCTAATTCTTGCTTGATACCTGCTTTGTTATATGTAATTTTACAATGTTGAAGTTAAAACCTTCATTTTTATTTAAACAGAAAAGGGAAGGTGATGTGGGATTTTCCTCTGTATGCTGTGATTATCATTAATGAATAAAAAACTAATTTGTGCCTATAGCAAAGCTATAGGGGAACAGAGCTAAGCAGGGAAAACCAAACAGAATGCTGGAAGAAAGGAGGTAGAATCACGGAGAAGTCATGGAGCCTCTGTAGAAAGATGGCTAGGAACATTAGCTGATAAGCCACAGTCTTGTGACAATGCACAAATTACTAGAAATGGGTTAAACTAAGATGTAAGAGTTAGCCAATAAGAAGTTAGATCTAATGAACCAATCTTTGATTTAATTAATACAGTTTCTGTGTGATTATTTTGGGTCTGAGCAGCCTGGATCATATAAGCACCTTCCTCCAACACTTCCAAAGTGATTTTACTATACTCATAGATAGAATTTTTCTTCACACATCATCAGAGACATTTTCCCTTAGTAGAATGGAATAAATGCAGACACCCACCACCAGACAATATGCAGGGAATGAGATACCTCAATAAACCTTTCCCTAAATGGAATTTTCTATCAAATCCCTTTCTTAGGGATCAGGAAACCCAACAAAAAAGGAGGTAAGAAGAGTGTAAGATCCAAAGGGCATGGAAAACACCAAGGAAACATAGTGTTAATGATAATCCCTTGCAAACTTAAATTTAGTTTATTCAAGGGAATATCATAGAGAAAACAAACTACTCTTAAGGGTAGTCTGCATGTCCAGTACTACAGAGTCAAGAGAAAATAACTCAATATCATCTTTCGGGATTTCTTGACTCATTGTCTTATGTTAGAATGTTTATTTTAATTTTATCAGTACTTTTTATCTTTACCAATAATTTAGTTATTTATTTATCTGGGTTGTTTTTGAGACTGAAGCTTTGGAGTCTGTCATTTTTTATTTTATATTTTTAAACCTACAGGTCCTTTGCACATACATATTATATTGTCCAGTTTATGGTCTCTGGCTTTCTGTTTATTTGTGGAATGCCTAAGTCTACAAATAAATGGGTTTCTGCACCAAAATCTGTTTCTTGTGTGTTTTCTTGGACTTCTTTTTTTTCTGTTTGTTTTGTACTATGCCTATTTGTTTTTTCTTTATCTCATCATATTTATTTTATTATTACCCATTAGGTTTATTGAAGTAGATCCAATAAAATGGGAAATGGAGAGCAGCTCAGAGGAGTAGATGGAAGAGATGACATAATCAGGGTATGCTGTATGTAAAATAAATAATTAAAAATAGTTAAAAAATAAAATAATGTGTCTATATGCTTTTATAATATATAAATAATTATGGATTATAAATTAAAGTTTATAGTCCTTTACAGTCCCATCACTGTTCAAAGATGCAGTATTAGGCCATCTCTTACATCTAATGAAATGTAGTTAAATATGTGTCGAATACAGTGCCAGAATAATTTTTTCACAGAAATTCTATAATTATTTTAAAGCAAGGAATTTCAATATTTTTGAGAAATATTACAAAATTAAACTCCTGTCAAATGCCACCTCAGTGTGTAGTTTAAAAAGAGAAAAATTATTTTTTTACACATTGATTCATAACAAAAAAAATATTTCCCACTAGGAGACTTTAAAGTATAGTGAAACGGTTTACATGAGATAGACTTAACTAGAAAGTCAGTCATATGCATCAGAACTGAAAGGTTATTTTCTAAAAATAGGTTTCACATTGCTTTCACTATCTGAGCTCTACAAATTATATATAAATTTTATGAAAATACTATATAATTTCAGCCAATTATAAATTGCAAATTATTTTAAAAACTGATATTTTTCCTAAATATTTGTTTAGAAACAATCTTAACCATGAACCATAACCCTAACCTTAACCTAATGTTAAAACTAAATGTATCTACCAGAAAAAAACATTTTCTATGTCACTTATTATTCACAGCATTCTGTTTTACTTCTTAGAGATATTTTGTACATGCATTAAAAGTTATATTATCAAGAAAAACTTCTTATAAATACGTGAGTTAACATGTAAAAAAAAGAAAAACTTAAACATTTGAAGAACAATAAAAAATAAATAGTTAAGGTAACCCAATCTAATTTGCACATGTAAATTTAACATATGTTCACATATCTTCTTTTTAATAATATATTATCAAACTTTATGAATTACTTATATCACTTCATTTTGTTTACTTGTTTTTACAGTTCCTCACCATTATACAATCTGCATCCCAATGATCTCTTCCTTAAGATTTAACCAGTAAATTGCTGTTGTTGATAGCTTGGGAACAAGAGAAGAGCAGACACTATACTTTTCTTTCATTTACACAGATATCTGGATCCCATCTTAGGTATGGTTGTTTCTTCACAGTGATATGTGTGAACAAGACAGTTCATCCTTCACTATGATCCTTGCAGTGTGTTTTATACAGTCCTAGTGTCTATCATCATCCCCAGTAATATTTCTCCTTCTCTTCTGCTTCCAAAGAGTGAAAGTTATTTACTTTATTTAATCTCTCTCTCTCCCCCCCCTCTCTCTTTTTTTGCCATATATGCTTCTGCACTAAATGAATTATAATTAAAAATGTACAGAATTCCCAGAGAATATTTCTGGAACTACATGTGTATGCTGCTACTGTGACTGGCAATGATGCCAGGAAGCTATGTATGGTGGCACATTGCTGTAGCCAGGACACTGGGGAAGTAGAAAGTATTACATAATATGAGATATACAGAATTTCTCAAATAAATGAAGGATTGATTCCCCAGAAGAAAACAGTGTAGCCTTAGGTTTGTTAGCAGATGATTCATTTGCAGTTTGGACATGAGTTGATAAACTGTTTGCCTGCTACATGCTATCTATATCATAAGCCCAAAAGTGGTGGGGACAGTGAAGCATGAACTGAAATATTTGAAACATATACAAAAAAAGATATAAATAAAACAAAATTATAAACAGAAAAATTTTAAAAAGAGACAGATATACAGCAAATAAAATGATAATGGTAATAATAATAATAAACAACAAAAAGCAAAACCTGTCCTTGGATATTGCATTTACTTTCTGTAGTTATAGCACTTTGAAAGGTGAGGCCAAATGATTCCTGATTTGGTGTAAAGGTCAACTGAGGACATACAGTGAACTTTAGAACATCTTAGGCCATAGCCAACATGATACTTTGATCAAAAAAGAAATAACTCAGCAATAAATTAAAAAGGAAGAACCATGAAAGAGACTAAGTCATTGGTGTACTGTTGAGTTAAAAAAGGAGTTGAAAGTCAGCCTGAACAACCTGGAACAGCATTACCTGATGGATGGAAATCTAGGTCCCATCCCAAATGCTTTGTGTGAGTTAATTAACTCACATGTGTTTTCAGTTAAAGGCAAGCAGCTAGCACTACAGCCAAAATATTGGAGGAGTTTAACAGAAATATTGGTATTTGAATCATGCCAGATAATTACTAAGTAGCAACTATCAAATATAAAATCAACGGGTCCACTATGTTTCTATATAATTTAGTGTTGTTAAAAACTGTAATACAAACAACAAAGATATTACAAACAAAAATAAAGTTTATGAGTTTATTATTTTAAAAATGGAGACAGTAAGTATTTACAGAAAAGGTAAAGGTTCTTCAATTTGTCACAGTGAACCTATAAATTTAATAGGGTTTCTTGGCACCATTCCAATTTATTACAGTCTAGAGTTAAATAGCTCTCTTGTGGCCTCCTTGAGCATTACATACTTATAAAATAGAAATAAATCTTTAAACACCATCTCTTCTCCTTAGGTGAATTTCATTGAGAATCATGGACTCTGTATTTGTTCTGCCCAAACATTGCTGTTATCCTGAGGAATTCATGAATTTTGAGAGGACTAAATTTGATCAACTTTGAATACAATGACAAGTACCTTTATCATTCTTCCCTGGGGAAAAGACCATTAATTGATTATCTAATACCAAGCTACCTAAAAACACATATGTTGACTGAGGTTTCTGTCCCCCCTTGTCCCACAGTCATTCAGTCTCAAATAAACACACAGAGGTCTACATTAAGCATAAACTGATTGACCTAGTTGCTCAGGCTTCTTATTAACTAATTCTTATATCCTACATCTTACCCCATTATTCTTGTCTATGTTAGCCACGTTGCTTGGTACCTTGTCCGTGAGGCAGTCACATCTTGCTTGATCTGTGTCTGGTGTTTTCTCTGTGTTTGAGTGATGACTACAGACTGAATCTTTCCTCTTCCCAGAATTCTCATCGCCCCATGTCTACTTCCTGCCTGGCTACTGGCCAAGCAGAGTGTATTTAAAATACAAGTGACAGGGTACAGATAATTGTCCTACAGCACACATAAAAACAGCAATACTTAATAAAAACAAATTAGCAACAACAATAATAATAGTAGCAAAATATATTTGATAAGAAGTCATGAAAAATACGTAGTATATAGATAAGTTAGTTAATACCTTGTATGAAAACAGTATGTCAAGTTAAGCCAAAACTCTAGGGATGACCAGAACAACCAGAATCTGGAAGAGCAAGAAAGCATTCTTTCTTGGGAAGGAATACAACCCTTTGTATAAAGAAAATCCATACTTTGAGTTTAGAATTCAAGCTTGTAGAACCAAGACTACACATCTGCTGCTTTAACTCTCCATATTCTGGTCATTTATCAAAACAGCCCTAAAAGATGAATGTAGTTACTGTTTAGTTTTTCTGGCCCAGTAAACGTCTCCACCAATGCAATAATCCAAATCAGACTGAATTAAAATAAGTTCAGGTTTAATGGATGCCAGGTCTCCCAAGTACACCCCTCAAGGAAAACATGAAGAGGGAAAAGGGGAAACCATATGTTCGTTCTCTGGAAGAAGGTTAAGTAGCCTGTGGAGCTGTTTTGGGCTCTCTCTGGGGAAGACTCATCTTTTGGCGGCCTTTCCTGGAGGAGGAGTCTGAACTGAGGCAACTCCCAGGGAAGGGGCTTGAAATGAGTCTTTCCACCCAACATTCCAAAATGGCTGCCAGGTGCTGGGCTGTGGCCCCCAACCAAACAGTTAGCACCTGCTAAAAGATGAAAGATAAGCACTTAATTTACTGATGTGCCACTTAATTGCTAGAATGCAGAGTCAGTGTAAGACGTTAAACTGAATTTAGATATGAGCAAGGAAATCAACGTAAGTGTTGAGGATGCATTCCACAGGTCCTACTTTCAGCCCGTCTCTGGGCATTTGTCTCTGCCAGTTATTCACTGAGATGTAAAATGGGATGGAATTCTTGAAGTAGAATAACACCCCCAAAGAGGAACAGTATGTGATTAAACACAGGACATGATAGCTTTTCAATAATTTTGATATTGATCAAATCAATTTAAAATTGATTTGATATTGATATTGAATTTTTATAGCACTTAGAAACATTAGGCTTCAGTTCTACCTTATATTAAATGCTTATTTGGATATGAAAATGGGTATTTCTTCCTTTTTTAAAGAATTATTACCACTCCTTTTTAGTTATTTTAAATGTGTGAAATAATTTAACTGAGTGAAAGGCCTTCTACAAAATATTATTTCTACCCATTTGTAATATATGCCTTTCTAATTATAGAGAAGTGTGGAAGAGCAAAGTTTGCTGCTTGGGTGGATTCTTAGTGATGAGTAATAAAATATAGCTAAAAGCAGAAGGAGAATTTTGTTGATACTTGGCATACTTTGCAATAATGACTAAAGTGGACACATATCATATAATCCATTAGTTGAACATCAAGACTCTTCCTCCTATTGGATTGCCATGTACAGTCTTAACACGAAGGCTTTTGCCTTGTCTTATTGTATGTTGCATTGTTTTGTTTAGTTGTTGTCTCACGAAGCCCTCTTTGTGTGAGGAAAAACTGATGGGAAGTGGATCTGTGGGAGAAGAAACATGGGGATGAACTGGGGGGACTGAAGGCAAGGGAAACTGTGGTCAGGAATTATTGTATGAGAGAAGATTCAATCTTCTGGAAAAGCAGTCCATGCTCTTTGCCACTCTCATCTCTCCAACTCCTAATTTTTTTTTAATTTTTAAAATTTATTTTAACTTATTTTTTAATTTCATTTTATGTTACATCCACTGTTCTTTCCACCTCTCCTCCCGCCCCTCCCCCACCTCTTCCACAGCTCACTTCCCTATCCTCTCCTACCAATGGATAAGTCAATGGGAAGTCAACAAGGTCTGGCACATTAAATCAGGACAGAACCAAGTCCCTCCCCCCTTCATTAAGGTTGAGCATGGCATCCCAAGATAGGGAATGGACTCCAATAAGCCAGCTCATGAACCAGGGATAGAACTTAGTCTTACTGCCAGATGCGTCTTATATAGTAGAAGCTTCACCACTGTCTTCCACATGTGCAAAGCCTAATTTGTTCCCATGGATGCTCCACAGCTGTAGGTCTAGAGTTCCTTCCTGAGTTTCCATGAGCTTGGTTCATCTGTCTTTGCAGAGTTTTACATCATGATCCCTCCTGCCTCTGTTCAGTTGGATTCACGGAGCTCGACCTGGTGCTTCGTTGTGGATCTCTGCATATGGTTCCATCAGTTCTTGGATAAATACTCTATGATGTTAATTGGGGTATTCACCAATCTGATTACAGGGGAAGGCCAACTAGGGCACTCTCTGCACTGTTGCTAAGATTCTTAGCTGTGGTCATCCTTGTTTATTCTTTGGAATTTCCCTAGCCCCAGATTTCTCCCTAACACCATGGTGGCTCTCTCTATCAAGTTCTCTCTTTCATTGCTCTCCCACTCCATTCCTCCCCCACCTTGTCCATCCTGCTCCCTCATGTTTTCATCTCCCATCCTCTCCCCTTTATTTCTCCCTCTCATCCCCAGTTTACCCAGGAGATCATGTCTAATTTCCCTTCCCTGGGCAATCCATATTATCTACCTTCTCTGGAGCTGTGGACTGTAGTCTGGTTATCCTTTGCTTTACATCTAATATACAATTATGAATGAGTACACACTGTGCTTGTGTTTTTGAATCTGCATTGCTCCAGTCAGGATGCTTTTTTTTATTTCTAATTCAATCCATTTGCCTGCAAATTTTATGATTTCATTGTTTTAGACAAGTGAGTAATAATCCATTGTGTAAATGTATCACATATTCTTTATCCATTCTTTAGTTGTGGGGCATCTATGTAGTTTCCAGATTCTGGCTATTATCAATAATGCTGCTATGAATATTTTTGAGCAAGTTTCATTTAAGAAATTGCTCAACATTCTTAAACATCAGGAAAATGCAAGTCAAAATAACTCTGAGACACCATCTTACACCTGACAGATGGCTAAGATGAAAAGATTGTTTTTTAAAATTTTGTTTTATTTATTAATTTAATTTTACATTCCATCCAAAGTTCTCCCCTCTACCCCTCTTCCTGCCCCCCACCTCCCCCACAAAGCCCACCATCACCCACTCTTCCCAAAATGTAAGGGCTCCCATGGGAAATCAACAAATTCTGGCCCAATAAGTTGAGTCAGGACTAAACCATTACCTTTTTGCATTAAGAACAGCTTGCGTTGGAGACAATGTGCAGTCAAAGGGACCGTTCCTCTATTGCTGGTTCAAACTGGTACAACCACTTTGGAAATCAGTCTAGTGGTTTCTCCGAAAATTAGGAAAAAATCTACCACAATACCCAGTGAAACCACTCCTAGGCATATACCCAAAATATACACAATTTTTTAAATTGATTTATTCTATGTGTCTTTTACATCACGTATCTTGATCCCATTAATTTCTCCATTCCTTTGCTTTCTATCTGCCCTTTAACCCTGCATTTACCACAAATAAAGCAAAATTTAAGGGACAAAAATAAAAATAAAATAAATTTAAAAAAGGGAAAACTTTAAAATCTCATCCTGGAAACTTAAATGAGACACAGCAAGTCACTCCATGAACTCCTCTGTCTTGCAATCCTTACTTGCAAGTGTTCCTTGCAGAGTCATTGGTCCAGCCTGAGGCCTTTGGTTTCTACTACCCAATCAACGCATGACCTTTGCTAGGTCTCCTCCTGGGTATCCTGTTGTTGCTCTTTTCAGTTCCTAACAACACATGGTGGCTCTTAGCTAACTGTAAATCCAGTTTCAGAGAATCTGATGCTTTTTCTAGATTCTGTGGGCACCTGGCTTCAAAGTAGTAAACTCACACTTGCAGGCAAAACACCCATACAAAGAAAAATTTAATTTTAAATATTTTAAAAATGCTTTAAAAATATATGCATAGAAAGTGTGTGGAAGCTGGACTTAAAACAGTGAAAGTTTAGGATGGTTTAAAAATTGTCTTTGGCTTCAGGCAGTGACTGGTGGAAACAAATGAAGAGAACCATAGCCTAGCATTGAGCTGAGCTCAGGAAATCCTGCTAAAGAGAAGGAGCAAGATTGTAGAAGGCTAGGAAGATCAAAGACGAAGAAACCTATGGATCTAATCTGGGCTCCTGGGATGGACAGACAGCTAGAGAGCCTGCCTGCATAGGAATGACCTAGGACCTCTGCATGTGTGTGACAGTTGTGTAGCTTGATCTATTTGTGGTACTCCTATTGGTGGAAGCAGGTCTTGTCCATAACACTTCGACTGGCTTCCAGGAACCTATTCCTCATGTTAGATTGCCTTGCCCAGCCTTAATAAAATCAGAAGAGTTTATTCTTACCTCAAATTGATAAGCCATGCTTTTTGATACCCATGGGAAGCCTGCTGCTTTCTGAACAGAAAGGAAACACAGAAGGAGTGGATTGAGGAGAGGTGAGAGGAAGGCTGGAGAAAGGAAAGACAGGAGAGGAGAGGTAGAGGTTTCAGTCAGGATGCAATATAAATTAATAAATTTAATTAAGAATAATAATAATTGACCAATTTGTAATAAAAAGAAAAATTGTAAAACAGTTCAAAACTGCAAGTGAAAGATTTTAAGTTAATTACAAAATTATGACTAGCATGTAAAGTTAATGATAAAATTAATTTATCCTTTTGTTTAGACTATATGTATGTAAGGAAGTATTACATAATTTCTAATAAATGATACCTGGCTTTCAGACTATACATTAACACATAATATAAAATTATAGAAAGCTTATTTTTGTTAGTAATTTAGGCAATGATGATTTATTATTAATTTTTCAAACGTATTAGATATTAAATTTTCTGTCACAATTATATATTCAAACAAGTTCAAATAAAGGAATTATGGAAGAAGTTTAATGATGAGTACAAAAAACTCCTGAATTCTGACTAATACTTGAGTTTTTACAATCTTTCATTGCATAGGCAAAAGTACAAATGCCAGAAGTCACTCTGTCCTTCATCTATTGTTCGTCCTCAGCTCATTCTTGCCAGTTAAAAATCAGTATGTGAGGTTTCTATGCAGACAGCTGGCTAGTAAAAGTGATGATGGGCTCCAGCTGTGCTGAGAGCAAGGGGATTAAAACATAGTAAAAGGAAATTTCCTTCCTCTGTCAAAATATTTTAAAGCTAATGCCCTCATGATCTATTCTTACATTCATTAGTGACACTGGACAAGACACTGGCATCTTGATCTCATCTAAGCTATACAGGTCCAGTGAAGCAGTCCAGGCAAGAGCAGTTTATTGCTCAAATGTCTAACCAACTCCATAAGGAGTCTCCTCAAATGCCCATCATCCTCTTGAAGTAGCTGGTGCTGCCAGGAGCAGACTTGTCTCATCATCATGAAAAGTCCTAAGTTATTAAAACATTTTAAATGCCATATTCTGAAGTTCTCTGAAAGATTTGAAGAATAACTATCTAACTTAAATATGCCTCTATACATCTAGAAACTCTAACATGACTACAACTTGACTATTAAAGATGACTCTGTATTAACCTATATTTCTTAATTATACATTACATTTTTAAATGAGCTACACAGTCACAATACCTTAATCAAGATCAGAATACATATGCATATAACAAACTTGGCCTTAAATTTGTATCAATAAACCAAGATCTATACGAAAGTAAATTATTCATCTCTCTAGCATATCCCCCTTTAAATGTAAACAAACAATTATAAACAGTATTTGTGAATATGGGCATACTTCTGTCCATACTACTTCCTTCTGTTTGGGGGCACTATTAATCAGGTCTTTCATGGTGTATCCTGTGTGCTAGGTTCATCCCAGTCAGTAGTTGGGCGAAGTAATTTTTTGAGGGTGTTCACAGCAACCTTTTAGGAGGGTGTGGTCTATCAAACCATATTTGTTTAGAAGCAATCCATAGGTTCTCATCTTCTGTGAAAACAAAAGAAAAACCTCTTTTCCAAAGCAACATATTCTCAGACTCAATTTTGGATGTCAGGATGTCTTTATAATATACATGATGGTTTAATTTAACAGCCCATACAATGAAACGTCTATCTGTATTTAGCTCCTTAATAGTAAAATAATTCAAAGAAAACACAATAATATACATAATACAGACTCTCCGTGACTTTCCCATTTTTACGTGGCTTACTTTTCTTTACTCCTCTTAATCTATGACTGTCTGTCCTCTGTCTCATTAAAGACTGTTTAAAAATTATTTAGTTTTTTCAACTCTCTATACTCTTTCTTTTCTCTTGTAAGCCTATGTACATTTATGCAACAGTGTGACCCACTTAGAGTTATTGTATGCCAGAGTTTGTCCTTATTGCATTATCTATAATTCTCTACTGTCTTAAAGAGCTTTTAAAATTGTAAGCACCTTGGTAACAGCTGCTCTGGATGCTGGCTCCACTTCTCTCAGGCTTTAAATATGGTGGAAGTAGTTAACCTCAGCTCAAGGACTGATGGTGGGAGCCATCCTCAACATCTAAACTCTGGGTAGCACCGTAAAGCATATGTTGGGGGCCTAATGTTGCAAGGAGAGGGCTGCATATTTTTCCCACCCACCCAGCTAGCTTAGCCCCAAAATAACCACACAGAAATTGTATCAATTAAATCACTGCTTGGCCCATTAGTTTTATTTTCTTATTGGCTAATTCTTACATCTTAATTTAACCCATTTCTACTCATTTGTGTATTGCCATGTGGCAGTGGTTTACCGGGTAAAATTCCCAGCATCTGTCTCTGGCGGATCCATGGCATCTCTCTGACCCCACCCTTCTTTATCCCAGCATTCAGTTCTGTCTTCCCTGCCTACGTAAGTTCTGCCCTATCAACTTGCCCAAAGCAGTTTCTTTATTAATCAATGAAAGCAACACAAAGACAGAAGGACCTCCTATACCACTGGATATATATTGCAGTGTTTAATCTATTTAGGCTTAAGATTTTTTCCATGGGGATAGCTATGGATCTATTTTTATTCTTCTACATGTTGAGGTCCAGTTATGCCAGCAATATTTGTTGAAGATGCTTTCTTTGTTCCATTGCATAAATTTAGCTTCTTTGTCAAAAATCAGGTGTTCATAGGTGTGTGGATTAATATCTGGGTCTTTGATTTGATTCCATTGGTCAACCTCTCTGTTTTTATTATAATACCAAGCTGTTTTTATTACTGTGGCTCCATAATAGAGCTTTATGTCAGGGATGGTGATGTGTCTGGATGTTCCTTTTTTATACAGGATTGTTTTGGCTATCCTGGGTTTTTTGCTTTTTCATATGAAGTTTATTACTGTTCTTTCAAGGTCCATAAAGAATTGTGTTTGGATTTTGATGGGAATTGCTTTGAATCTATAGATTGCTTTTGATATGATTGCCATTTTTATTATGTTGATCCTACCTATCCAATAGCAAGGGGATCTTTTCTTTTTCTGGTATCTTCTTCAATTTCTTTCTTCAAAGGCTTATAGTTCTTATCAAACAGGTCTTTCACATCTTTGGTTAGTGTTACCCCAAGATATTTCATGTTTTCTGTCTATTGTGAAGGGTGATGTTTCTATGATTTCTTTCTCAGCTTCTTTTTCATTTGTATATAGGAGGGATACTCATTTTTTTTGAGTTGATCTTGTATCCTGCCATATTACTGAAGGTATTGATCAGCTGTAGAAGTTCTCTAGCAGAGTTTTTAGTATCACTTATGTATAATATCATATCATATCTGCTGCGGGAGCTCCGTTCCTTCAGCCAATAGCCTTTAAGATACCAGCCCACTTGGGCATGGTCTCATTTGCTTTAAAAAGCAGCATTAGCCATGTGCTTGCTCTCTTGCTTCTGACTTCTGGCTGTTAGACTTTGCTTCTAATCACGCAGAGGGCTGTTGTCTGGGACGGTGATCTGCAAGTTTTTTCCCTTTAAATAAATAACCATTTTATTAATCATAATTCCAAACTGGTGTGGGATTGTTTTGTGATTTATGCCTTCACATATCATCTGTAAACAATGAAAGTTTGATTTCTTCCTTTACAATTTGTATCCCCTCTAAAATAAATAAAGAACTCAAGAAATTAGACATCAAAATTCCAAATAACCCTATTAAAAGTGGGGTACAGAACTAAACAGAGAATTTTCAAGAGAAGAATCTCAAATGTCTGACAGACACTTAAGGAAATGTTCAATACCCTTAGCCATCAGGGAAATGCAAATCAAAACAAATCTGAAACACCATATTACACTAGTTATAATAGCTAAGATCAAAAACACCAATAATAGCCTATGCTGGAGAGGCTATGGAGTAAGCAGAACACTCCTCCATTGGTGGTGGGAATGCAAACTTGTACAAACACTTTAGAAATAAGTATGGCAGTTTCTCAGAAATGGGAAACAAACTACCTCAGGACCCAGCAATACCACTCTTGGACATATACCCAAAAGATACTCAATCATACTACAAGTACATTTTTCAACTATGTTGATAGCAGCATTATTTGTAATAGCCAGAACATCGAAACAACCTAGATGCCCCTCAAGCAAAGAATGTATAAAGAAAATGTTGTACATTTACATTAGAATACTACTCAGTGGTAAAACAAAAACAAAAACAAAAAAAAGCAATGACATCTTGATTTTGCATGAAAATGGATGAAACTAGAAAAAGCCATCCTGAGTGAGGCATCCCAGAAAGAGGAACATGGTATGTACTCACTCATAAGTGGGTACTAGCTGTAAAGCAAAGATATTGAGCCTATAGTTCATAATCCTAGAGAAGCTAAGTAAAAAATTGAACCCTAAGAAAAACATACATAGATCCACCTGAACAGTCAAAATAGACAAGATCGCCTGACAAAATTGGGAGCATAGGGGTGGGGGAAGTAGGGAGGGTGGAATGGGAAGAGGAGAGGAGACAACGATGGGGAGGAGAACTTGAAGGAATGGGGTAGTCAAGATGGAGGAAGGACAGAGATGAGAGAAAAAAAGAGATATTTTGTTTGAGAGAGCCATTTTGGGGCTAGCAAGAAACCTGGCACTAGAGAAATTCCCAGGAATCCACAAGGAGGACCCAGCTAAGACCCTAAGCAATAAAGGAGAGGGTGCTCAAACTGTCCTTGCTTTATAGTCAGACTGATGAATATCTTCAATATCACATAGAGCCTTCATCCAGCGATTGATGAAAACGGAGCCAGAGACCTGTATCAGAGCACTGAACTGAGCACCTAAAGTTCAATTGAAGAGTGGGAGCAGTGAGAATTTGAGCAAAGAGGTCATGACCATGATGGGATACCCACTGAAACAGTTTACCTGATCTAATGGGAAACAAAAGGAAGCAGCTCAGACTGGAAGCCAAATATGAGCTTGCCTCAGTGGACAGGGGATGGGGTGGGGAGTGAGTGGACAGGGCTTGTCTCTTAAAGAGACAGGATAGACCATTATACCTATAACTGTTGTTATGGCCATGTCTGCTTTTCAGCTTCCTTTTCCAACCAGTACATCAAGACCACTTCTTAAGTGAAAGAATGGCAATCCAGTAACCATATTTAACAGAAGTTAAAATATTCTGTTTTCTTCTATGCAGAGAATTTAGATTTAACTAAATATATACACAAATATACATACATGTGCATCTGAATAGAAAGATATATATGCATGTACTTGTGACATGAAAACAGAAACAGGATTAGTGGGGAACAGGAAGTATGAATAGTGATGGAAGGAGGAGAGGAGATAGCATATGAAGAAATTACTATTATAAGAAATAGTGGTTTATGTGTACATGTCATAGTGTTCTTAATTAATGATAATAAAATCACAAATAAATAATTCATAATACTCCCTAATTAGTTTCTAGACCATATGACAAACCAGCATCTCAGTTACATTACCACAGTTTAATTGAATTTGCTGATCCAATACTTAATAAGACCCTACTGGATAATATTTGCATGCATAAATCATGATAAAGATAATTCTTTGTTTTTTATACAATTTCCCAAATTATGTGATCAGCTTTATCAAAAGAGATTGTGTCTTAGATAAGGTTTCCATTTATATCATGAATCCCATGGCCAAAATAATCTTGGGGAGGAGTTGAGGAATGGATTCACTTTGTTTTAAATTTTGTCATGCATTATAAAGTTAAATTAGGGCTGAACTGAAGGCAGGAACCTAGAGTTGTGAATTGTTACAGAGGCCACAGGATAGTTTTGCTTACTGCCTTTCTTCTCCTGTCTTTCAAAATTTGTTTTCCTATATGCTCTGGAAACACCTGCCCAGGAGTATTACCTCCCACTATTTTCTGTGATTTCCCATACTATCAAAAAATACCAACCAGCCTTTCCCACAGACCAATTGATTGGAGATATTTTCTTGATTGATATTCCCTCTTTCCAAAAGACTCAAGCTTATGTCAGGTTAACATAAAGCTAGCAAGAACAGATAGAAAGGGAAATATGAGAAAAATACAACTAGTCATTTAAGTTTCTATTATTTTTGATGTAATTATGGCTTCATTTGCTAATATTTGAGCATAATGAACAATAAAAATAAATATTTGATCACGCAAATGAAGGAATTTTCTTTTGTAGTTAATGTTTATTAACATCAGTTTAGTAGAAAATATAAATTTTCATCTTCTCAAATTTATGTCTAATGGATATTTAGAAAAGGTAAGATAATGAAATTTTATTTTAATTTCAGAAAGTAAAAATATGGAATTATTTTATTGATACTTTAGTTAATGTAACTCATTCATTAATTCTGGTGGCAGACATAAAATTTGTTTTTTTTGGTTTTACAAGACAGTGTTTCTCTGTACTTTTGGAGTCTGTCCTGGAACTAGCTCTTGTAGACCAGGCTGGCCTTGAACTTTGAGAGATCCATCTGCCTCTGCCAGAGTGCTGGGATTAAAGGTGTGTGCCACCACTGCCTGGTTGAGACATTCGATCTTTAAATACATTGAATATCTTTGTTCCTGTCCTTTCAAAGTCCCCTTAAAATGTTCAACAGATTCAACATGGTTGCCCCTTCCGTGATTTTTAAAGGAAATTTGTTGATTCTGGAATAATTACAGCACCTTCTCCTCTTGGATTTTTTCTTTTCTTCTTTGTTTTTATTTTGAGTTTCCCTTACTAAAATACCAGTCCTGTACACCTCTCATTTTTTTCTTTTCTTTTTTTTCTATTCTATTCTTTCTTAATTTTTCTGTTCCTAAGCAGCCTGCTACTTACTTTTCTTTGTTGGGCTTTTTAGCTTTTGATAGCTTCACACTTTGCAACTTTGATCCTTTATTCTGTTCATATCTAATTCATATCTCCAGCAAAGAATCAAGTTTAGGCCCTTTTACTAGTTTTCTCAGTTATGTTGTTCCTCTTATATTGAAGTGTTTCACCTCAGACTTAGCCTTTTAAATTATACTGCTAAGGTGCACTTTCTTCTAGACTGTTTCTTTTGTTCATATTTTCATTAAGAGGGAACCACAGCATGACTTTTTACCTCCAGCTACAATTCTACAACAAACTCATTAAGAGGAGTGTCAGAAGTTAACAGAATCAGAGCAAACCCACCCCATTATTATCTCAATGCTCAAGTTAAATCTAAAATTATTAAATCCTATAAAATTGCTCACTTTTATGAACTAAGTAAAGCTATACCATAGAGCATATTTTATATTATTTAAAGGGAGAATCCAAAGAAGCTTAGAGCATTGAAACTTCCTGGATTGTTGGTAATCCTAATGAGGATTCTTTGTAACAGGGGATATGTAATTTCAAGTGGCCATTACTCCACTTGTAGACAGGTCAGTCTTCTACTGCTGGGACTGGTTTGTATTTAATTGAGTTGTTGGCCAAGGGGGTTCCCATGGAAACGCCCCCCAAATCATAGGCAGTTCCTCAGACAATTAATTGATCACTGAAAACAGACAGTAGCCTCTATTTCCACGGACAAAACCCATACAACTCATTGAATGTGGAGAAGTTGACCTGGTACCTAAAAGGAGCTCTCACCCCTATGTTCTCCACTCTTTGCTATGGCAACAGTAGCTTAAAACTTGTGGGAGTAGCCAACCAATGTCTGACTTGGTCTAAGGTCCATTCCATAAGAAGGAACCCATACTCAACACTGCTTTAGTAACTGATAACCAGACAATAGATATCTTCGAGACATAGAGAAAAACCAAACAATACATGTCAAAAAAATCAATAAAGTGATTTGAAATGGTATTGTGCTATACTCGTAGATAAGGGTCAAATCAAACCACGACCAGAGATAGGCCTACTCCTACAGTAGATGGAAAAAATGTAGAGACCCATAGCTTGACTTTATGTGGAGGGAAGAGTATAAATTGAAGATCTCCATCAGATCCTTCCCCTCAGAGTTCAGGGAATCCTGAAGATGAGGAGGGAGAGTCTGCTTGCCATGTGGAATGGAAGACACAAGAAGAACAAGACACTATGAATCAAATAAGGAAGGTGAGCTCTCAGACTGCAAGTCAGTCACAGGGTCTATTTGGGTTGGCTCCAGGTCTACTGCATATATACTTGCATGTGCTAATTATTATATAGTTTTTAGCTTAGTATTTTTTATGGGACTCCTGACTGTGGGAATAAGTGTGTCTCTGAATCTTGTGTCTGTGCTTGGAACTCTTTTACTCATGTTGAGTTGCTGTGCTCAACTTTGCTATGATAGTTTTCATTTCATCTTATTATGTATTATTTTCTTAGATTTAGCTGTTATTGCTTAGAAGCCCAATATATTCAAAAGAGAGAAAGAAAGGGAATGGATTCAGAGGAGAGGGGCCATGTGGTAGAACTGTGAGGAGTACAGGGATAGGAAATTATAACCAAGACATACTGTATGAGAAGAGAATATAGTTTCAATTTTCTAAAAAAGGAAACTGGTAAATATGGGATTTTCTTGTTATGCAACAGTCAATGAAAAAATGCTAATTTCGTACTATAAGGAGCAAAGTAATGAGTATGAAGCAATGTGTCAATATAAATTCATTTCTAATTGAAATGTTACTATGATTAGGCTACTGAGTATTAAATTCAAATGTATAGCAGGCTGCACTGAAACACTGTATTTTATATTGCATTATAAATTGTATTTTGTATAAAATATTTCTGAACATAGATACATCAATAGCCCACATGGAATTAAAATTTTACAATATTGAATATATTAATATATATTTAATTCCTCACGTGTTGTGGAGAGTTTAGAAGGAAGTAAAGATAAATATCATTTTCCACTTCAGTGCTGTAAAAAAATGAAACAAATTGCATATAAATAAGAGAGGCCAACAAATCTTTATCTTGGGGCTGGAGAGATGGCTCAGTGGTAAGAGCACTGCCTGTTCTTCCAAATGTCCTGAGTTGAATTCCCAGCAACCGCATGGTGGCTCACAACCATCTTTAATGAGATCTGGTGCCCTCTTCTGGCCTGCAGGCATACATGCAGACAGAATACTGTACACATAATAAATAAATAAATCTTTAAGAAAACAAATCTTGCCAACCCTAAAATGGCTCCATTAATGTAGATATCTTCTTCCCTGTTCCTGTATCTGCCCTTCCTCCATCTCAACACTCCCAATCCCCCAAGCTCTCCCCAATCCTTCCCTTCTCCTTTCTCCCTTCTCTCCTCCCTCCCCTTCTCCCACCCCCAACCCCACCCCTACCCCCACCCCTATGCTCCCAACTTTTGCCCAGCGATCTTTTCTGCTTCCAATTTCCAGGAGGATCTATATATGTTTTTCGTTGGGTTCACCTTATTTGGCTTCTCTAGGCTTGTGAACTATAGGCTCAATGTCCTTTGTTTATGGCTAGAAATCCCAGGTGTCCACAGGTATGTCCCCAGCTAGGTCCTTGGGCAGCAGAGGAGAGGTTCCCTGAACTGGCCTTCCCCCATAATCACACTGATAATTATATCAAATATCACCATAGAATCTTCATCCAGCGATGGATGTAGATAGAGAGACCGACATCAGAGCACTGGACTGAGCTCCCAAGGTCCAGTTGAAGAGCAGAAGGAAGGAGAAGATGAGCAAGGAAGTCAGGACCTCGAAGGGTTGGTCCACCGACTGAGACAGTGTGCCTGATATAATGGGAGCTCACCAAATCCAGCTGGACTGGGACTGAACGAACATGTGATCAAACTGGACTCTCTGAATGTGGCTGCCAATGGGGGTGGACTGAGAAGCCATCGATAATGGCACTGGGACCTGTCTCTTCTTCATTTATTGGCCATTTGGCACCCTAGTTTACTTGGGTGCACATCTTCCTAGGCCGGGATGGATGGGGGAGGGCCTTGGACTTCCCACAGGGCAGGGTACCCTGCCCTCTCTTAAGGATGGAGGGGGAGGGAGGAGGGGGAGAGGGAGAACAGGAGGGGAATGGGAGGAGGGGAGGAAGTGGAAAGTTTTGAATGGAAAAAATTTTAAAAAAATCTTAATCTTATGTTTATATGGCGATAAATATTTCAGTTGCTGTCCTTTATAACTTGAGGTTTTCTTTCATCATGAGTTCAAATCACCCTCATTTCAGTCATTTCCCATCAATGGTGCCTCTTTCATCTCTCTTTACTTATTATGTTAAACCCATCATTGCTACTGCAGTTATGTCTTCTGATGTAAAATTGTCAAAATTTTATAAGATGTACTGAAAGTGGAAGAATGAAACCTTAAACAGAGAAATAATGCAAATACACCCTTAAAATAAATCATAACATTAGAAAATGTTAGAGTGGATGTATAATTCCAAGGAGCTATGCAGATAACAATGGATGCATTGAAAGAAAAATGAAATCCCAAAGATTTCTTTTAGCTATTTTTCTGCTCAAGTTGGTCATGAAAGGAAAATCCTCCAGAATCCATTTCTACAATCCATGTTCCCTACTCTCAGAAATGTACATTGGGATGGGGAATTTCTTTATTTTTTTACTGTCAGCTAATGTACTAAGTTTCTTATATCCATTAATTCATTTAGATGTAGGTCATAGAAAACATTTTCCTACAAGATGAACAAGCTTTTGCCTATTCTGTTTAATATATTACATCTTTGCATTTATTTAATTGAAATTATCATTTTGTGTAAATAAATGAGAGTTATCATGAAAATTAAATGTTATGTTGTAACTAATTCATTTTGAAATAATTTAACAGTCATTGCTTTTTACACTAATTGCTTTACAGGATTAATGAATTTACATAGTTATTTGAGACTCATTACTTGGCTGAGTGTAGGGGGGAAGCAGGCTCATAAAGAAGCTAGAGAACATTTGGCTTCATCTGGGGAAGAAAAGCTTTTCTGCTGCCTCAGGTTTACTACTTGTATATAAGGCCTTCTCCCCCCCCCCCTTTCTATTTTGTTGTCAACACTGTGAGAAAAATAAAAATGAAATGAAATAAAGTCGCATAAAGAACATCTTTACTTTTGTAAATGTAAATTGTCAACATTAATTAAATAGATTATTCCAGAACCCTGTTCCAGAACTAGTTCCAGAAAGAGAACAAATCACAGATGCTGAAATGAAAAATGTCAGATATTGGAGAACAAGAAAAGAACATTGATGGGACAGATGCAGAGAGAAAATGGGGAGTACCTATTTGACAACATTCACCAAGTAAATACATAAACTGTTTGATTCTTTACAGCACACAAAGTATTCTAAACCTTAGCCAAGTTAAAACATCAGGCTCCTGAACTTTTTCAACAAGACACTGCTTTATTCCATTCTATCACTACGAAAATGTCTTTCTACTTTGTAAACATTTACAAGAATCAAGGCAAGGATGTACAGGAGGAAGTATTTTGGGGGTACAATGCATTAAGTTGACAGAACCATTTCTTGGTTGACAGTAACAGAAGAAGTATGGACAAATAGGATTGTAATTTATCTTTACTTAATAATTAAAACTCAATAATGACAAAATAGCTATCCTGAATCTATAACTATCTGTTTTAATTTTTAAATATTCTTGTTTTTACGAACCACATATGTTGAATGAACTAAATTATTTCCTTCTCTTAGTAATAAGATAGCATTTGTTTTACTTTTATAATATTAGCTTTGTCATTTCCAGCATATTTATATTATTGCAACAAGTGAGAAATAGATTGTTATGAGAAGTCAGCAAAGGTTATATTTACACTTTACTTTCATATTAATTCCATCTCTTAATTTATATTACCGAAATTGCATACATATTACAAAGAATATTTTCTTGAAGTTTATTAATGCTAAGGTAAAAATATTCCATGAAAGATTCTTTTTGTGTAAATGTTTTATCACACTTTTGGCAACATTAAAGTTTCTCACAAGTACTCCAGTGATTTCACTAGCTACAATGGTAAAATGCTCTCCTGTAAGTTTTAAGTTCAGAATAGTGTTTCAGTGGAATTATCTGGGCATGTGGTTAGTTAATGACCTGGTTTATCTCTGCATACCTCACACTAACCATTGTTATTAGACCAAAGCTGTCCTACCCTCCTTCAGTCTAGGTATGAGGTCATGAACTTATCCTACTTCTTAAGCTTTTATTATTCATTTTTCTTAGTTTTAACAACATTATAAATTGTATTTCTTCGATAAAGAAAGTAAAATTTTTTCATTAAAGAATATTACTTATAATAACTCTCACTTTCTGCAGGGAATTTGGAGAGCTAAAACTAAGTTCTCAAAATCCAGTGCTGCTATGTTTTTGTCTAGATTTTTTTTTTAACTCTTTAGCAGAGGTGGCAAGCTGCAGAACTAATTTATATCAACTCCTCTCTTTACAAATGCAGATACATTAGGATATGAACATGTCCACTTAAAGAGACATTGTCCATAACTCTACTTACTGGACAGCAGGAGATTGGAATTGTAACAATTGCTCAATAATAATAATTAAAATAACTGCTTATCATTTGTCCACTCACAAAACAAAACAAAAACAACCCCCAAACCCTTGATTTTTTTACTCTAGCTTTATAGCTAGGTGTTCATTAGATAGAAATCTTTGAAATCCTTAGTGAAATTACCTGGTGCGAATGAGAAGGAAACCCAGAAAATGCAACGAACCCGCTAAGGAGTTGATTGGGCGAGTGTGCAGGCCTGGTGAAGGCGGTGTGCAGGGACAAAGAGCTTGAAGATGGCACATCGAGCTTTTAAGGGCTGCCTAACTCATGCACACATGGGGATGATGTGCTTATATCATTTGCAGATGATGGCGCTCACACATGCATGCAAGGGCTCACACAGTTGTGTCAGACGTAGGTGATGCAACCATGCCACACGTGGGTCATGCAGGGTCCTTTAAGATCCCACAGGGCCATTAGGTACTTCTGCCTGACGGCTTGTCTGGATGTGCATGGCCCTAGAACCCAGAAGTGTCAGCCATGGTCTGTGGCTGAAACATTACATTACACATTTTGTTTATTATAAAAATTGGGAAGTTTGGGGTCTTTAATGGGTGGGAATGGGGCAATAATTTGGGGAGTTTCGGTTCTTTAATGGGTCGGGATGTGGTGTCATAAGGTTTCTTGTGACTGCTTCCTGTTGGCTTTGTAGGAATTGTCATGTCTCTCGAGACTGCTTTTTGCTGATTTTGTGGGCATTGGAGAGTTGAGATTCTTGACCACGTCCTGGGGTGGATGATTACTTTTTTTTTTTTTCTGGGCTCTGTGGAACTGGTTGGCTGACAGCTTGGACCAACCAAGAATCTGGAAATGCAGAAATTTTTTTTCTGGAAAAAATTTTAGATCCTGGTGATTAAGGAAGAAGAGTTCCAAGATGGAAGATAGAGAATTTTTTTTGGGGGGGAGGGGGTTGGAGGAAGAAATTTCCCAAGGGTTTCCAAGACCAGGAATGATAAGGGAAAAATTAAATGAAACTTATTCTGGGTGAGTCTGGTCCATTTAGATGTGTCTAATTGGTTCCCTGGAGCTTATAAAAATGTTTGAAAAGACATAAATTTTAGAAATATTAAAACATGATTACGATGAGTGTTGGAATAGAAGCTGGTGGGGAGGAGGGAGGAAAAGAAGGGGGAATTATTAGAAAGGCAAATTATTAGACCCCCTCAATGTTTTACCTGAAGCAAATCTTAAAGCACTTGTTCCCTTTAGCATCATGGTATTACCTTAACAGCCAGGAGACACTGCTTCAGTCAGTGTTAAACCTGTTATGTTAAAGTCTGTTTTGTGAGATTTTGAATGTTCCCAAACTTATTATTTCTGACCACCTGGGCTTTGGCAATCCTTGTACCTCTGGCTCTATGTTTAATTATGGTCCCTTCAATAACAGCTGAGTGGTTAACTGGAAATTTAAGTATGAGATTGGAGATATAGAGAAGCTTGATGAGATTCTTGGTTTGGTTAATGAATAAAGAAACTGCCTTGGCCAGTTGATAGAGCAGAACTTAGATAGGTAGGGAACACAGAACAGAATCCTGTGAGAAAGAAGGGCAGAGTCAGGGAGACAGTATGGAGCCACCAACAGAGTCAGACATGCTGAATCTTTGCCAGTAAGCCACTGCCACATGGCAATATACAGAATAATAGAAATGGATTAAACTAAGATGTAAGAGTTAGCCAATAAGAAGTTAGAGCTAATGGGCCAAACAGTGTTTTAATGAAGACAATTTTTTGTGTGGTTATTTCAGGGCTAAGCTAGTCAGGTGGCTGGGATAACAAGTGGGCCCTCCTCCTTACAAATTGGTGCTCCAATGTGATCAACTAACTGCACATGAAACCTGAGAGGGCTTGAAATGGAATTCTAGACAAAAAAAGATTTTAATACAATTTTTGTCTGTTTGCTGGCAGCTAACAGTTCCTTTAAGAGAGAATTTCCTGACTCAGCCATATCAAAAGAAAAAAGCCACACAGTTATAAAATGCTGTTTTTCTGGACTGTGCTGCCAGCATGACCTCTGGCTCTGGAGACATAGCATTTGGAAGGGGTTTGTGAGCAAAGAGCTACAGCTTGCTTGATGGCAAAGTGGACTAGATGAGTGCCTTAAAGCGGGGTGGTGCACCCAGCTCAGTGGCACAAGTAGCTCCTCCATGCTAGGCTGGGCAGAACAACACTGATTTACTGTATTTAACTTAGTAATGTAGCAGCTTAGATTCTTAAGTGCTTAGCATTTTTAAAAGCGCAAAGCAAAAGATCTCCTGGACAGTAAAGAATTAGAGATAATGTAATAAGGACAGATTCAGAAATAAAAGAACTCTAAATGTTTCACAGTGTTGGATAAATGCATGTAGTCTTGGGAGAAAGAGGAAAAAGAGTATAGAGAGTTGGAAAAGAAGTAAATCATTTTAAAAAGTCTTTAAAGAGACAGAGTACAGATAGCCATAGAGTAAAAGGAGTAAAGAATAAGACATGTAAGAATACACAGAGAGTCTGGGTTATGCATATTATTGTGTTTTCTTTGAATTTTTGACTGTGAAGGAGCTAAGTACAGAGAGAAATTTCATTGTACGGGCTGCTAAGCAAAACCAGCATATATTTTCTAAAGGTACCATGACTTCAGAATTTGGGTCTCAGGTTATGTTGCTTGGGAAAAGAGGTTCTTCATTTGTTTTCACAGAAGATAGGAATCTGTGGATTGCTTCTAGACCAATATGGTTTTATACACCACACTCCTCTGAAAGGTTGCCATGAACACCCTCAAAAAATTACTTTGCCCAACTGGTGACTGAGATGAACATAGCATACCATAAAACACCATAAAAGACCTGATTAAATATGCCCCCAAACAGTAGGAAGTAGTATGGACAGAACTATGCCTATATTCCCAAATATTGTTTATAAATATTTTTTTTTTAAATTTAAAGGGGGATATGCTATGGAGATTTGAATGGTATGGATCTTGGTTTATTGATACCAATTTAAGGTCAATTTTGTTATATGTATATGTATTTCTGATCTTTATTAAGGTTGTGTTTGTGTAGTTCATTTAAAAATGTAATGTACAATTAAGAAATATAGGTTAATACATAATCATCAATAATAGTCAAGCTTCTAGTCATGTTAGGTTTTCTAGATATATAGATATTACAGTTAGATATTCTTCACATCTTTCAGAGACCTTCAGAATATGGCATTTAAATATTTTAAGAATGTAGGACTTTTCATGGCAGTGAAACATATCTGCTCTTGACAACACCAGTTACTTCAAGAGGAAGATGGGCATCGAAAAGGATCCTTATATTAGGCCAGCCATTTGGGCAAGAAACTGCTCTTGCCTGGACTGCTTCACTGGACATGCAGGACCCACAGAGAAATGACTGCTGAACTCACCTAAAGGTGAAATGATCCTTCAGGGTTCCTGCTTCATGATAGAGACTGCTACACATTCTGCAGGATACATAAGGAAGTGACTGGCAATCTGCCAATATAGTCAGATTTGTCTTTGAAATTTCCTGCTTCATGGAAAAGTCTGCTAGATACTATGGGCCTGTAGGCTGAAGATGGATGTTCTGGTGCAGAAGAACATTCTATATCTGTCAATTATGTTTTAAATAAACACTGATTGACCATTAGCCAGGCAGGAAGTATAGGCGGGAAAACCAGACAGGAAGTAGAGGTGAGGCAATGAGAACAGGAGTATTCTGTGAAGAAGGAAGCTCTTTCTGCAGTCCTGCCCAGACCACTGAAGAAGCAGGATGTGACCTGCCCTGCTGAAAAAGGTACTGAGCCATGTGGCTAACATAGATAAGGATAATGAGTTAATATACGTTATAAGAGGTAATACAAAGCCCAAGCTAATGAACCAATCAGTTTATAACTTATGGAGACCTCTGTGTGACTTTCTTTGGGGCTAAACAGCTGTGGGAACTGGGCAGGATAGGACCTCATGTTCCCATGTTCCAATGGTACAGAAGAACTTTGGGTAACTGTCCAGGCAGCAATATTTCTCTGTCATTTCTAGAGTTTTGGAAGTTGCTTACAATGTACTTCCTGTTTACTTAGGTAATATTATATCCTTCTGGAGTCCTTGATGGAGTTGAAGAATAAATAGTATAGTTATAAAAAATATAAATAAGTAGCTATAATTATAGTCTTCCCTGGTTATGATAAAAGATAAAGTGGATATAAATATTGCAATTGTAAATCTTGCTTGATACCTGTTTTAAGTAATTTTATATGTTAAAGTTAAAACCTTTTTTGTTTAAACAGAAAAAAGGAAATGATGTGGGAGGTCCTTCTGTCTTGGTTAACGAATAAAGAAACTGCCTTGGCCTGTTGATAGGGCAGAACTTAGGTAGGTAGGGAAGACAGAACTGAATCCTGGGAGAAAGAAGAGCAGAGTCAGGGAGATGCTATAGAGCTACTGCCAGTGCCAGACATGTTGAATCATTGCTGGTAAGCTGCTGCCATGTGGCGATATACAGATTAATAGAAATGGGTTAAACTAAGATGTAAGAGTTAGCCAATAAGAAGTTAGAGCTAATGGGCCAAACAGTGTTTTAATGAAGACAAGTTTTGTGTGGTTATTTCAGGGCTAAACTAATTGGGTGGCTGGCATGAACAAGTGGGCCCTTCTCCTTACAAATTGGTACTCCAATGTGATCAACTAACTGCACATGAAACCGGAGAGGGCTTGCAATCAGTGTTTTAATGAGTACGATTTCTGTGTTGTTATTTCAGGGTTAAGCTAGTCGGATGACCAAGATGAACAAGTAGGCTCTCCTCCTTACAGAAGTTGGTAAAGCAAATAGGAGAAAGAGGAAGAGGGAGAGTATATGGAGTTTTGGCCCAGAAGAGTTGTTATGGTGATGAAACTTTATTTTTCTGGAACTGCAGAAAAAGTACTTGGTGTTCTCTGTTTGAGTTACTGTATAAGAGGGAGTATCTTGAGCTAGAAGAGTAAAAGGTTTAAGGTGAGACAGGTGGATCCAATGAGAGAGTCCCTCAATCTAGGCAAGTGTAGGAGTTACAAGTTACTTTAAGGGGGCTCTGCCACTTAGGCGAAAGGTGTGAGGGGCATTGGTCTGGGGAGAGAATAGTATCTGATCTCCTATTTTAATTGGTCATGATTAATGGTAAGGGCAGAAAGTGCCTGTGCCTCCACCACCCTAGTGTCTAGCACTATGGCATAGCCTGCTCTATGGGTCCCTTCACATAAAAAGGAGCTGCCATCTGTTTACCAGGTGTAAGTGGCCTGTGACAGTTTGTCCTCCTGTATATGTGAGGGGTGGAGCAGTAGATCCTCTAAGGCTTCTATTCAGGAATGAGATGGTGAATAATTAATGTTAGGTTGAAGTAGGAGATTTGATATATTGAGGGGTGGGCAGGATTGGAAAGTGAGTGTGGCATCTTCTACTAGTGCCACCTGGAGTTAAAGAAATGGGAAGAGAGTAAGGATTAACCTTTGTAAGTTAAGAGATGGAACAGATTGGGGTGGGAGAAGACAGTGGTGGGTGACCCAAAGGTTAGTTTCTTTGACTCATAAATAAGAAGCTCGGCAGCTGCTAAACCATATATGCAGGGTACTCATTCCTGAGTGGTTATGTCCAGCTTCTATGACAGGTATGCTACAGGTGCAAAGGAAGGTCCTAGGTGATGTCCTGATACCCCAAGGACATATCCCTCCTTTTCTGTTACATAGAGAGAGAAAGGACAAATTAAATCTGGGAGATGAAGAGCTGGACCCTGGATAAGGGCCTGCTGGAGTCTTTGGAAGGATTTAGTAATGGGATGGAGAAGGGGCTCATGCAGAGAGCCAAGAGCTGCCTTGTGTAAGAGGCAGGCAAGGAGAGAAACAGATGGGATCCAGGAATGCAGGAAGCCAGCTCTTCATAGGAATGATGAAATTTCTTCTTTTGTAGAAGGAACTGCAAGGGACTGAATTAGCTTTTTTCTCTCTAGGGTAATAGCTTTTTGGTTTGGGATAATAGTTTATCCCAAGTAAATGACCTGAGATGTAGAAAGCTGGATCTTAGAAGGTGAGATTCTATAGTCCTTTACAGACAGGAAATTTAGAAGAGTGGATGTATCAATTTTTTAATATCTAAAGATGGACTGTAAACTAAAATATCATCCACATACTGTATGAGTTTAGATGTAGGGAGAGACATCAAGAATAGATCAGAAGCTAAAGCCTGATCAAATACATGTGGGCTCTCCTGCAATCCCTGGGGAAAGACAGTCCAGGTAAGCTGTGTGGAGAGGTGAGTCCAGTGTCAGTCTAGGTGAAGGCAAAAATATTTTGAGATAGAGACCTGAGAGTAATAGAGAAAAAAAGCATCCTTGAGATCTAAAACTGAGAAGCTGAAGGTTCTTGGGGGGATAGTGGAAAGAAGTGTGTAAGGGTTAGGCACTACAGGACAAAAATGGACCACTGCAGAGTCAATGAGCCAGAGGTCTTGAACTAAGTGATTGGTTCTGTTAGGTGTTTTAAAAGCAAACATCGGGTTGTTAAAGGGAGAAGAGGTGGGGATAAGTAGCTTTTTCCTTAGAAGGTCAGAGATAATAGGTTTAAGTCTCCTAAGGCTCTGGAGAGAAATGGGTACTGAGCTTTGGTAATGTACTTAGTAGGATTTGTAATTGAATAACAATGAGGGGAATGGTGTTTAGCAACAGATGGGATATGGGTGTCCCAGACTTGGGGTTCCACCTGAGAGGCTGGTAGAGGAAAGGACACATTGCAGCTGGGAGGTTGGGAGGCTAGAAGGAGAAGGAGGTGAGCTGTTCGGGAATCTGGGTTAAGGTGAATGGAAGGAGCAAACAAAATGGAAGCTCCAATGTTTGCTAAAAAAAATCTCTTCCCATAAGAGGTACAGGGCAGGTTGATATGACTAAGAATGAATGAATGAGATAAATACCCCTAAAAACACAGTTAAGTGTAGTGGGGTCTGCTGAGGTAGATAAGGCCGTCTCCCTATCCCAACAATAGGGAAACTACAAGGAGAGGCAGGCACCCAGAATTTCCTCAGTATTGAGTATGTGGCTCTGGTGTCCAAGAGAATGGAGATGGGCCCTCCTGATACTGTGATGTTTACCCGCGTCTCCCTGTTACAGAACATGGTTATTAGATAGGATCATATAGATATCATGAAAGGTGAGATTACAAGATTGGGCAATATATTAGAATTGCTTTATGAAGGAGCACGAGCTCCATGCTATGTGTATGACATGTAATATCATCCCCCTGTGCACAAGCACTAGGAAGCTCCTAAAAGCTCTATGTGCCATCTTCAAGCTCTCTCCCTGCACACCGACTTCACCAGGCCTGGACATGCTAAATAAGTTTGTTGCATGTTCTCTGTTTTTTACTCACTCGTGCCCAGTAATTTTATTGGTGCTGTGAGACTCGAGAGGCTCTTTTGCCCCACTCCTAGAGTTGGGATTTGGAACCAGGCATTTTTTTCCACAGCTACCACATATTCCCTCTGCCGGAGCGTGAACTCTATGCACACCACAGGCTTTAATTGGTGAGTTTCCTCATTCTGTTCAGCTTAACCATTTCTCCGAACCTGAGGAATTGACTGTTGAGCTTCCAGCAATTTTCTGGTGGTCCTAGAAATGAGGGGACAGCCCCCAACCATGGTCTGCATGTCTACAGTTGAGACCTTCACTGACATTCATCGCTGGACTGCTTCCTTTAGCTAAAATGGTGATTGGACAATCCAGGTTTGGCCTGCCTGCCTCAGATTTTTCTTTTTCTTTTTCTTTTTTTTTCCTCTTTTGGATCACTCATCAGTGGTCCCCACCATGACAGATGGTTTGAAGTGGCCTCCAGCCTCTCTGAGTTCCGAGTTGCCTGGACTGGAGCCAGTCATCCTTTAACATGCTGCCTGTAGATAGAGGATGCTCTCCTACAAGCCCTGCCTTGTTCACCACTGACACACCCTGCCTATAGACGGGAGATGTCCCCCTATAAACTTTGTGGTGTCACCATTTTTCTGGTTTTATGGTTTCAGTTATGGGTAGCAAGCCATCCAAGACCATCAATCCAGGACTTCTAGAGGCCCTAAAACCCCAGGCCTTAATGCTATAAGTACAGATTCCCACATATGTCCATTTTTGTTCAAAAGATAGCCTCTTTACAATTTAGATAACAATTTAAAGTGGTCACTTAATGACACCTTTGATCCTGATATTCTACAGGAGCTTTATTTTTTTTATTTTTTTTTACATATTCTTTTATTTTTTTTCCATACATTGTTTTGTTTTATTTTTTCCATTCAAGAACATAATTAAAGAAATAAATTTTTTTTTCCTTTCTTCCCCTTCTCCCGGTCCCCTCCCACTACCCCCCCCACCCCTCCTCCCTCCCCTTTCTTCCTTGAAAGAGGGCATGGTGCCCTGCCCTGTTAGAAGTCCAAGGCCCACCCCCATCCCTCCTGGCCTAGGAAGGAGTGCATTCAAAAAGACTCGGTTCTCAAAAAGATAATACATGCAGAAGAGATAGGTCCTGGTGTCATTGTTGATGGGTTCTCCATCTGCCAACTTTCGCCGCCACATTCAGAGAGTCCGGTTTGATCATATGCTCATTCAGTCCCAGTCCAGCTGGATTGGTGCACTCCCATTAGTTCAGGCACACTGTCTCAGTAGGTGGACCAGCCCCTCACGGTCCTAACTTCCTAACTCATCTTCTCCCACCTTCTGCTCTTCATCTGCACCTTGGGGGCTCAATCCATTGCTCTGATGTGAATGTGGGTCTCGAGCTTTATAACTACTGTCAGTTCACAGGCAAATGGAAGGAGTTTCCTTATATCTAAGTCTTTTTCTATGTAAGCTCTAAGACTAAGCCCTCTGTCCTTGCAAGTTGTTCATCTGCTCACATGTTTCTGGCTGTGCCATCTGAGCCAGAACACTCTACTTCTGCTCTGGACCCAGCTAATGAAGCCCTCCTTTTGACCTCAGTGGGCAGCTGCTCCCGCTCCTTCAGCTCCTATTCCTGCTCCTTCAGCTCCTGCTCTGGACCCCATTTATGAACCCACATCTTCCTGACCTCAGCAGAAGATACTTCAGTCCTTTAGGTCCTGCTGGCTCACCGCCTGTGAGCCACCTCCTGCTGATCACACCCCACAATGTGCCTTACCCTCCATGAGGAGTGGATTGGGTGTGGGACAGCAGTTAGGTAGAAGCCAGGGGAAGAGGGGAGGAAGTAGGTACTGGGATTGGTATGTAAGATGAAAAAAGATTTTAAAAGGTAATTAATTCATTAAAAAAACAAAACAATAACAACAAAAAACTGTAAAATTTACATAGAATCAAATCCATAAAATTTCTTGTTAAAAGACCACACAGAAATTTCTATAGATCACAGGCAGCGAGCAGGAAGACAGCATGCCACTGTCAGAAATGCTTGTCTGCATGTGGGTGGCCCTAGAACACACAGCTCTGCTGTGTGGCTGAATCATTACATTTAGGATAACTGAGCCCAACAGATTTAAGAAACTGTAGTGTCCAAACTCTATGTGTCTGGAATATTCCATAGCTTCATAACTCTTAACTGATAAAAAAAATAGCCATCCAAAAAGCTCATATGTAGAACTGCAAGTAACTTAATATGAATTATCAGGGGCCTTGAGGACCAGCCTCAGTAACTACTCAAGGCTCAGAATTGGATGTCTACAGCAGGTGAGAATCTGAGTGTTAAAAAAAAAAAAATAGCTCAAGTACATTACCCTGGCATGTTCTTTTAGGGGTAGGGGAAATGAAGGTGTGTGGAGAAGAAGAAAAATAAGGGGAAGAATAAGGAGAAGAAATAAAGAGAGTAAGGGGAAGAAGTAGTGAGGAGAAGAAGAATAAGGGGTGATCTCCATGATGGTTCTGAATTTTTATAGACATAGTTGGAAAATTCCATAGGCAAGGACAATGATTATATGCATATCAAAATTACAAAAACCTGACAAACCAGTACTCCAGAACAAGTGAGCCGACCCAGGAAAGAGCCAGCATTCAAGGGAAAATATCTGACATTCCAAATCATTAGATAACATCTAATCTCTTTTGTGATAACCAGCTATGGGAACACCCAGATTTGCTTGTAGTATTTTCTGTTGCCATGTTTACTTAAGATTTGAAATTATACACAACTGGAGAAGTATGAGCAAAAAGATCACACTAAAATTGTTTGTCTTTTTATCGTATTTTCTCATTTATTTTACCACAGTTTTTCTCCTCCTCTCTTCCAGTTGCCTCTTCCCATCTCCCTTCTCCCTCCAGCCACCCATTTCTCCTTTGTTCAGAAAGGGGCAGGCCTCTAATGGGAGTCAACAAAGCATGGAAAACTAAGTTGAGGTAGAACCATATTCTTCCCCCTGCAGCAAGGCTGGACAAGTCATCCTAGCATTGGGAATAGGTTCGAAAAAGCCAGCTCACGTGCTATGCCAGGGACAGGTCCTGATACCACTGCTAGGGGCCCCATAAACGGATCAAGCTACACAACTATTACACATATTCAGGGGAACTAGGTTGGTTCCATGCTGGTTCCCTAGCTGTTAGTTCAGAGTTCATAAGCTCCCACTAAAATAGCTTTTAATTACCAATACTATGAAAACTGTTTTTGTTTTGTTTTGTTTTGAGATAGGGTTTCTGTGCAGCTTTGCAGCCTGTCCTGGAAATAGCTATTATAGTTCAGGCTAGCCTTGAATTCATAGAGATCCTCCTGCCTCTAACTTTCAAGGGCTAGGATTAAAGAAATGTGCTACCACCGTCTGACTAAGAAAACTCTTTTTTTTTTTGCATAATCATTCTGTTCTTTTTATTAAGTCATACTTTCAAAAGAAGACTTTACATTGTGTAGTTTCAAAGAGCAAGAATGTATCTATTTGTAATCTGTTGTCAGAGAATGCTTGTTTGTTTCCTGGTGCCCAAACTGGAAATAATTACACAGAAACTATATTAAATACAATGTTGTTTGGCCAATAGCTTAAGAATATTTCTAGCTAGCACTTACAAATCTTAAATTAACTCATTTCTATTGTTTTATAAATTACCATGAGTCTTGTGGTATACCAGCAAGGTTCCCAGCATATCTGTCTCTGGCAGCAGCTACATAGAACTAGGTGGGAAAACTAAACTGAATACTGGGAGAAAGAAGGCAAAGAAAACTCTTTTAAGCGCTATTTTAAGCAAATATTTCCCCTGTTTTTTCTTCTGTCCATAACCTAATTTTGATTAATTTTTAAACATACATTATGGAAACATATAAATATATCCTACGTCTCTACTTGCATGTAAATTTATCTCACTTCTCCTGTAAAGTGGTGAAGCATGCCTTTAATTTAGGCACTTAGGAGGCAGGGGTGTACAGATCTTTTGAGTTCAAGGCCAGTCTGGTCTACAAAGCATGTTGTAGGACAGTCAGAGTTAATAGTGGAACCCTGTCTCAAAAAACAAACAAACAAACAAAACCAAAAATATTAGCTCATACCCAATGAGCTGATATAGTTATGTATTTTATCTTTACAGGTTAAACTTATAAATAAATCTAAATTACTGATTCCTCAGCTGATTAATCATTGTGATATATCTATATCTTTACTTACTAGGTTGCGTGTATTCTTTACCATATAGCCTGAAACTCAACAGAAAATAAATTGAACATTGTTTTTAACAGGAGGTAGAGACTAAACCAGTCTTATTAGTGTGTGGGTGTGTGTAACAACATTAAAGCAAAACGGTTTGTGAATTTTATATAGAGCCATTGCAGGAATGTCATAAGTGAGTTTGGAGAGAAGAGAAGGGGGAAATGTACTTATAGTCTTAAAATATTAAAATAATGCGAAAATAGGGGCTTTTTGCACTGACTCAGTAGGCTGTGGAATAATGCACCATCTGGTTCTTCACATAAGGGTCTTTGCGCTCTTTGAATTGAATGATCTAGCAATAATTCAGTGTCCAGATACGGGAAAAGCAGGTCAATTGTGAAGGGTTGAGAACATGTGAGATGAGGAAAGCAGCCTGCCTTTAATGAGTGAACAAAGCAACTGAGTTGTAGCTACTTGGCACTTGCTTTCCCCCTCTTCAGGCTGGCACCTGATATTTAAATGTCCCCCAGTGTTTTGAGTAATTTTATACTATGACACATTTTTTTCTGTTACATACTTGTAGTTTGCATACTTGTAAAGACACAAACAATTTCATCCAGCATTCTGTTTTAGATGGCATATTTTTTCATCCCATATTACATTAGAAAGTACAGACAACTATTCAGCAAGAAACTACATTTTATAAGGAAAAGGAAAATGTTGTATTCTGTATATAAAGAGACAGATATAAACTCTTATATTTGAATAGATTTGCTCTCTAATTTGGGTCCAAATTAATTTTCAATCTCTATGCAGAGATTTATGTATGCTTATACTTATATTTAATGTATAGACATCATAGTCGATATGTACATTTGTATGAATATAGAAATCTTGAAATGATAAAATATTAATTCACAAGCATAGGTATAAATAATGACATTAATATTTTATTAATAGCTATTAAATGATATAAGTTCACACAGAAAGAACATGGTAATAAGTATGTGTATTGCAGGTATATATATAAACTAAATATAGCTTTAACAATGCATAACTTGTTTATTCATATTTTCAAAGTCTTATACAAATTCTTCACTAATAAATATGGCCAATTATCAGCAGTGTTACTGTTTTTTTTTCTGATATATATAATGGTTTATTAATGCATGCAACATTATATTATACCCTATAATTTAAATTTATATTATGTATTATTATACCAATGATATGAATATATTATGCAGTAACATTAAGAAAGAATGCAGCTAGTAAGAGAATATGTTTTCTGATTTTCCAGAAAACCTTAGGCAAAACTGCAACCTATTCTTCAAGCCTTCAACTCTTTTCCCCTATAATGACACAAATATAATTTAAAGTGTCATTATATATATATGAAAAAGATAGATTTTAAATTAATCTAAAATTACAAGAGTGATAGAAAATCCCTTTAATCTCAGTACTTGAAATAAAAAGGCAAACATATTTCTGTAAGTTTGGTTACATACTAGTTGATATTGGGACTTTCAGGACAGCCAGGGCTGCAGCACAGCCATTGATCAAATAAATTAATGAATAGATAAAATGAATAAATATATTTTTTAAAATACATATTTTATGAAAGAGATACTCTAATAAAAAAGTTGGCTAAAATTCTTTTTTTTCTATTGGGATGAAAGAATATCTATCTAAAATATTAATAGCATTTTGAAATTACATTTTTATAATATTGCTACACATTTTATACTTTACTAGCCTAGCATTTATTAGAAGCTAGACTTTACATATGAAGAGACTATAGTAGAGGTCAAAACTATTCATTCAAATTTTTATCTGTGCTTCATTTCCTAGGAATATAGAAGGAATGCACCGATTTCTCTTATTAAAGAAGGCATGCTCATATTACTTTCTTTGTTTTTTTTTTGTTTGTTTGTTTTTTCGAGACAGGGTTTTTCTGTGGCTTTGGAGTCTGTCCTGGAACTAGCTCTTGTAGGGCAGGCTGGTCTCGAACTCACAGAGATCCGCCTGCCTCTGCCTCCCAAGTGCTGGGAATAAAGGCATGCGCCACCACCACCTGGCGAATATTACTTTCTGTACTCGAAAAAATATATATAAGGAGGAATTTACTTGGACTGTTTCTTGACTAGCATTGTTTCTTTGACAAGTTTTAATAGAACAGTTGCTTGAGGCTTGTCTGAATGTTGAACCTAGTTGAGGAATATGGAGATCATAATACAGGTTCACTCCACAAAGTTTGGAATAAGAAGAAAGTGATCGTTTGCTATTTCAAGCTGTTGAGGAACTGAGATTTATTTTCTATGTAATGTACCTAATTCTAGCTCATAAAAGATCATGGACCTTCACTGCATATAAAACAATTTATTAGATTATGAAGGAGCTTATGCCAGTCATTTGGCTATAATCCAATTTTCCTGTTACTAATTATCATAAGTGTTATCTCAAGGTGATACTGTGGTAAGGTGGTTCTTATTTTGAAAGACATGTGTATGTGTGTAATCTTTTTAAGCTCATAATGATAGGATGTCTCCTTTCAGCTCTGAAAAAATAACACATTTATAGTATAATTTTTTCTATTGTTCAGATATACATACACACACTTCACAGTACTCAAAGATGGGAAGGTAATATAAAATATTCAGATAACTAACACATATTTAGAAGTGTTTTTAAATTCATTGGGAAACATCCAATAGAGTATTATATACTGAAAGAGAGGTAAATTATTCTTCTTAAATATAACTGAATACCAACCAGATCATTAGATTAAAAAGAAATTTAATTTATATACAATGTGAAATAGCATTGGTACCTAGAGAAGACCAATTTTTTAAAGGTGCAAAACTGTGAAAATGTACATAAAAATGCATGTATAGATGCTGTTCCAAATGAGCTAACTTACAGATTATGAAGTTTTTGTTCAATAGACATTTCTATAGCTTAAGAGAGAAGAATTATGTACATATGTATTTTTAACAAGGTATTATGACATTTTTATTAATAAGTACACTAGAAAATAAATAAATAATAAGAAGAAACAATGTTGGAAGAGATAATCTATATTTGTGTTACTTATTTTCAAATTCTGTCAGTATTCTTTGCTGGAAACCACATGAAATTTATATACTGCCAATAAATTTCTGATGGCAAAGAAAAGTTGGGAATAAATGTGTAAGTTTATTAATAAAAGCAATAGAAATTAATTATCAAATGTCAGTTTCTATTATACTTAAATGTATAAATAGGCTCAATGCCAGTAATATATGAGTGTAAGGAGACAATGAAGACCTTGAAAATAATTGACATACTTTTTTTTTCTTGTTTAAGACAGGGTTTCTCTAAGAAGCCTTGGCTGTACTGGAACTTGCTCTGTAGAATAGACTGGCTTTGAACTCAAAGACATTCACCTGCCTCTGCCTCCTGAGTGCTGAGATTAAAGGTATGTGCCACTATGCCTAGCTTTAATCTGCATCATTACTAATCATAGTTTCAAAAATTACTCAAAATTTCTTGCAAGATGAGAGAAATAGATCAAATCACAATGTTCTACAGATGGATATACAATTTTGTCAGCAATGTTTGTTAAAAAGATTGTTGGTTTGATTTCTTCCTAGTACATAATTTTCTGAACTTTGTCAAAAATTAGTTGTATTGATTTATGGATTTATTTCAGGAACTTCAATTTTTTTGTTCTATATGTTCATTTTTGTGGTAGTACAATGGTCATAGCTCTTTTGTATATCAGGTATGAGGATAACTCCAATATTGTTCTTTCTGCTATTTATGGTCTTTTGTGTTTTCACAAAAATTTAAGGATTGTTTTTCCTAGTCTAGTAGAGAAGGTAACTGGAATCTTTTTGAGGATTGTATTGAATTCTTAATTTAAAAAAACTATTTGATGCATTGCATTGAGATTTTTTATATATTTATATTATTTAATGAAAATAAATGTTTTTCTTGCCTCTATGTATGTACACCACATGTGTCCAGTGCTTGAGTGTGTCAGAAGAGAATTCATATGATTCCCTAGAACTAGAATTACAAATGATAGTGAACCACCAAAAGTGTACTGGGTACAAAACCCAGGTATTGTCCAAGACTAACAACTGTTCTTGCTGAACTAAACCATCTTTTTAGTTGTTTTGTTTGATTTGAAAAATGATTTTGTTTCTGAAAATGTTATACTTGTATAGAGTGCATTGTACAAGGGGTGACTACAAACTCATCGCATTTTCATCTCTACTGAGCCTATTTTTCCAAGACTACACATACACTCCCCTCTCTCTGTATTTTATTTTTAGGCTCCAGAACAGAAGTCAAAGGTGCTATGTGCTCTTTGTTGGAAATCTGCCATATTGATGTTTGGTGCCACACAGGAACTCTCTTCGTCCTTGTGCTTCCAAAGTTTTTCCAGTCCCTTTTTGCAAATGTTCTCTGGGAATTGGAGGGCTGAGAGATGTCTAATTTGTGATGAAACACTTGTTAATCAATTTCTCTGTATTTCAGACATTCTCTTCGAATCCATCCATGATATCATTTAATGTGTTTAGGTCTCAACAGATTCATGTATTTTGTGTATCTCCTCATTTGATCTTCTATTTGACCATTAATTCCCTTTAAACTCAGATTAATTTGATGTTCTGGCTTCCATTAAAGGGGACCTGGAAGTTGGGAATTGCTGCAGTCCACAGTAATCATGAAATGTTATTTCAGCTGATAAGGAAGAAGGCTGACCCACCAGAATAAAGGTGTTCTGATGGAGGAAAACCCATTTCAAAAGGCTCTGGGCCTACCACCTTTTGTATGTTGACTGATTCTCACAGTGAATCTCTCGTGAATCCATAAGTACTCTTTCTTGATGCAAGATTCAGCAGAGTATGGATTATTGGGCACAATTCTTTCCCATGTACTGGTATATTGGGTAAAACCCCTCCTCCCCCCCCACACTCTGTGGGACTTCCAGTGCGAAATTTAGACACACATTCAATAACATTAGATTCCCACAATCTAATCTCTGCTTCTTTCCCTGAATCAAACTCAGTACCTCCTCCCTAAAGCTATCTTTCATTTGGCAGGACATGCAGTCAGGAAAGGAGTCTTTCATATAGATCACATTTGGGACTTTCAAAGAAAAAGGGAAGTACAAGCTCAGAGAATTGCCTTTGTTTCTTATGTGTGTATAAACTGGAAACTTTACAGAATAGGAAGAGAACAGCATGAGAATAATAAAGAAACTGATGCAGAAAAGTATGTAGTGCTGAGTCCGTTTTTGCCCTCATATCTAAGTCTGGCGCTTGCGGTGAGTCTTCTTATGAAAGGGACACTCACTGATTCTGACAATCAGAGGTCTGGACCTAATTGTTGTCTCATTTCTTTTGGTGTTAGGTTTTGTTGTTGTGTTTTGTGCATCTCTTGTGTTAGAAGCACCTCTCTGTTTTCACTTTTCTCAACTTTATTTGTTCATTTTCATTTCTGTGAGTCCTTTTTGAGGGGTTTTTCATTGAATTATATTTTCTATAGATATTTATTGAAAAGACACAATGTTTGTCTTCTTTTATTTATTAGCCATATTTTTCCTCTCTAGCTCCGTAAGATAACTGTGCTCTATCTACACTTGTGTCGCCATTATTGTCTCAGAGACAACAGCATTAGGGAACTAGTTGAAGGTGTATCATCATTTATCGATATTGTACAGCATAAAGTATCAGCAATCCTACAGTAAAATGAGTCTAATTTAGGGAAGGAGGAGAAAAGCACATAATACAAATATGGCAATAGGATGTAGATATGGAAGATAATAGACAGCTCATTTGCTATTAAGGTATAGATTAGAAGAATTTGTAGGTGTAGAAAAGTTAAGAACAATCATAAAACTCTAGTCTACTGAGAAAAAACTAAAACATAGTGACTTAAAATTAATGAACAATATTGCACAATATTGCAAGTATTTATAAAAGTAGTCAATTGGAAAGGGAAACTAAATTAAAATGAGAATAAAACAGACAAAAACTAAAGAGACCACATCAAAGGAAAATAAATTATTGACTTAAACTGCTGGAAGACTAACTCCTAATTCCCATCAGGGCCAATAAACTGGGATGGATGTGAATTCAGCACAATGACAAAACTCTGATCCCCTGTTTCAAACAAGTGGCCCCTGGATAGCCTAAGCTGCTTTTATTTATGCAGTTTCAATGGTTTGCATGAACAGTTTTGCAATCAAATTTGTTTCCTTTTGTATCTAATAATAGTTACATTAAGTGCCAGTTTGTTCTTTTACCTCATTCTCCTTTGGTCTTCTATTTTCCCACTCCCAACTTTTCCACTTGTTACCATTACATACTTGATTCATTGTTTTAATATTAAAAGCATAAGCAGTATAGCAGGCAACAAAGGAAATTTTCTAACTAGACACATCTACAGATAGAAAAGGCTGTGTAGTTGGCAGAATTTGCAGTTACAGCATTGTGCAATTGTGCAAATTAAAAAAAAAGGTTTGCCTCTAATGGTTAATGTTTACCTTTGGTGAAATTTAAGTTCTCATAATTAACTCATCAGCCAAGGCTGGATCAATTTTTTTTCATTCTATACTACTCTATCTTTTAAGGGGGATATGCCAAGCTTTCTCTTATCAACCTGTAAATTATATAACTTTAAAACTTACTCTTAATAGTTGACATTACTTATCTCTTGTTCTCCTGTCCCCTTCTTCTCAGCTTCCTCCAGTGTTGGATGCTACATTATTGGCACAGTTAAAGAAAGGAGGGCATTGTGGGTTTCTATGATTGTGTTTCATTCCCTGTTCTTAGACTGTGCTCATTAACTCTTCATATTGTCTACTATTATCATTTCTCCTAGACTCAATGTTTTAATCATTCTCTCCAAAACAGTTACATGGATTTGTAATGTCATGAACTACTGTGACTTTTTCAGACTAGTCACAGATTGTGATGGAAAGACAAAATTCTGTTCTGGAGAATCCTGAATTCATACTAACAGTTGAAACATCAAAGACTTTAGGAGCTAAATAAGGTTCACTGTATATTTTTAACAACATTGCTTCTGGCTCACGGAAAGGAGAGTCATCAGAGGGACCCTTTTCCTATGTAAAGTTGTTCTACCCATAGCTCTAAGAAAGTGAAACTACAGGCAGCCAACAGTAATTTATATGAGGGAAGCAATAAGAACAGCTAGCAAGTAGCCTCCTGGGGTCATTTCCAGAAATATACAGCAAACTATCTATTGGCCTTGCCAAAAATGGGTTAAATTTTCCATGGCTTTGCCACAAGGAGAACTTGTCATTTATGATCGTCTCAGGCCTTGTTCCCCAAATCAGTCATGTGGCTCTTGGCATCAAACCATAAATAAAATTCCACTGGGTCATCATAGTCACAAACAACAGACAAACAGTAACTCTGTTCTTGTCTAGATTCCTAGTTTATTCTTGAACAGCCTAGGTTCCTCTCTGAGATTCATAAAGTCACATCTGTTTGAAATTTTGTCTTAGAGAGGACTACTGATTTGTTTTTGAGGTGGTTGAGGTGCTCTTTACAAAGCTGTAAGAAACCAGATAAGGTGTAAGTCATGGCGAGACAGCCTGGGATATAGTCTCCACCTTGAACCCAGGATGTTAGTGACTGGGTTGGACTCTCTTTGCCTCCTACCTCCCGAAAGTTTATACAGGATGTCAAGATCTATTCCACACTGATCTCATAGGGAAATCAACTGGCTTAGTGCTTTACTTATTTTTGTTATGTTCAAATGATTTTTCTACAGTGTTGTAGATGAAACTCACACATCCATATATGTGAAACTATTACACCACTGTGCTATGCCTTTACCCAATATTTAATTTCATCGAAACCAATAGAATGTTGTTTTGGCAGTTCACTACACCAACTGCTAAAGGAATTTCTTTTTTATTAACATTCACATGCCTTTGTGAACCATAGGTGAAATGTGTTAGTAGATATAATTTGTTGTATCATTTTCAAATTAGAGTTCTTTCTAAACAAGTGCTGATGTTGCCAGATTGCCTATAATCAAGGTTACTATATTTCAGCTTGATAGAATTCAAGGATCCCTAAAGAATTACTTTGTGGCAGGTGCCATATATATTGGTTATCTAGGAGCTTAGGGAGAATGCCTAGCAGATTCTGTAATTTTTGGTCCTTGATACCCACACATCCTAACAACCTTGGAAAACAGGCCCATGAGATACTGAATGTCAGGTATGTTGACAATATAAATTGCACATTACAAGGTTGCAAATTGCTGAACCATTTTCTTTAAGAAGTTACACAAAGATGTGTGTACTTGTAAGATATGAATACATCAATTCTAAAACCTTCATAAAAATAAATTCTTTACTTTCTTACGTATCCATTTTCAAAAAATACACAAATGAACTCAAATCATTTAACAAACATAAAAAATTCCAAATTACTCAAAGCTTACAAAGTATACATATAAGTTTATAGTCATAATGTATTCAATTTGGTTGCAAGAGAAAAATAATGTGTCATTCTTAAATTCTACAATTTAATCAAATTGCTTTGGCCATTCATATATGTACGAAATACAAAGTTTTACTTTACTCTTGTCTTATTTCTTTACTTTGAAACATAATTTTCTACCCATAAAATGATTGGGTATACTAACTTGTATAACCCCCTATATTTAATTTAAAATATTCAAACATTTTTTTCTTCTTTGAAATATGCCTTTGTTGTTTGCCTGTATGTTTATCTTTACATTTATGCTTCTAAATATCCCTTGAATTATTAATCATGAGTAAGAAACAGAAAAATACTTATAAAATTGAAGCACCTTGCTCAAGGCCATACAAGTAAGTAGCAAGTAATATTTTTTTTATTTTTATGTTAAGCCTCATGGGTGTTTTAATTCACATCATTACATGAATTAGATTGGTGTATGTTTTTTAATCTATGGATATAATTAAAGGCTAAAAATCTCTTCACTACTATGTCAAGGACAAGAAAGAGCTTATATAAAAATCACTGAATGGGTCTGAGAGGTAAAATTAACCCAATATTTCTTTTTGTTAATTAAGGTAATATATAGGACAATGAACCTGAATGTTGAATGGCATTAATTCTTACTTGCTTACCTTCAGTGTTTGGGAGCTGATAGGACACTAGTGACTATTTGGCTGAGGTAATTATAACTGATGCTGAGTTGCTTCTCACTGATTGATATGTGTTATCCTTGACAGTTAAAGAACATAGGGCAAAGACGAACATTGATTAGCTGTGACTTCATTCAAGTGTCCTATAAAAGAATGAATTGTGTTATCTCTTTATCAAATTGATGTGACTGAACCGATCTAAAAGTAAGCATGCTTCTAACTAATACACTAAATAAACAGGTGATAATGGTGAGATACATTGATCCATTAACAAAGCAGAGTAGAATTGATGAAATCATTCTAGTTGAGCAAAGAAACTGAAGAGAACAAATAATGACTACATATTAGCAGTTAAATTCCAAGGATGTCAAGGTAAATAAAGACATTACACTCATCACCTTTCAGAACAATTGACCAAAACAAAATATGTGGACTTCCCATTAGATTTAATGTTTGATACTAAGATGAACTTCATAATTGCAAATGGAAAATAAAGTATAAACACTAATAGTGCAGTTTGCTTTTTAAAATTGTAAATAATAATTACTTATATCTTGTCAAGGAATATTGAAATTGTTTTACCTTTTAAAATATAGAGGCCATTATAAATAAATATTTAAAGAGAATCATTTGTAGTGATGATATTTTAGAATATATAGCTACGCTTTCTCTAATATAAAGAAAATATTTCTTGAAATTTGACATTTAAAAACAAGAGTCTTCTAATTTTAGTTAGAATTTATAAGGGTACCATTAAAAATGTGAAGATATCCATTGCCAAAGTTCTTGTTAATTAAACAGTATGAGACTCGTCAAACATTACTGAACTCATGTTTAATGTAATAACTTTATTCATTTTTTCACCTTAAGAAATGAATGAAAATAAGAAAACTTTGTCTATATTTTGATACCATAAGCTGGAAGAACCAAGGCTGACATAGGGATGAGAGAAATCCTGTACAAGCTTACATACTGATGAATATGACTTTGGCGATGATGAGAGAAATCCTGTACATGCTTACATACTGATGAATATGACTTTGGCGAGTTTAGTCATTTCAGGTATAAACAGGTCAGGATGCAAGAGGGCAAAGCTCCATCAACTAACAGAAGTAATACAGAGGAATAATGTAATTCAGGTGGATAGCCTACATCTCAAGGACAAGTAAGAGGACTGTGTGGGTAAAATAACAAATGCTGTTTAAGCATGAAATCCATGTAGTATTTCCCAGAAAAGCAGGAATCAATCTCCTCCAAGACCCAGCTACACTATTTTTTGGCCTATACCCAAAGGATGCTTCATCTTACTACAGAGACACTTTCTCAACCATGTTCATTACTTGCCACAATTTGAAGAAAAAGAACCTAAGTTCAACAAAAGAATGAATAAATAAATTGTGGTACATTTATACAATGAAGTATTACACGGACATAAAAGAGTGAAAACATGAAATTTACAAGTAAATGGATAGACTAGAAAAATATAATCCTTAGTGAGGCATCCCAGATCTAGAAATGACAAATATACTTGTATAAAGACATTAATAGATATGTATTCACTTACTTTTGATTACTAGTGTTAAGTCAATAATAAGAAAACTACAATCTGTAGAACCACAGAGGCTACGTATACTGTAAGAGACTATTGTGTATAGACAGATCTGCTTAGGAAAAAGAAATGGAATAGAGAGTTGTGGATGGACAGAGAGAAGTAGAAGAGGTGGACCAAGTGGGCATAGTAGTAAAGGTGGACAAAAGAGAGAGTACAGGTGAGTCTAGGACTTCTGAGGAAGTAGACCAGAGCCAGAGACATTTGCAGGACCTGGTCCAAGCCAGGGACCTCTGAGTAAGTGAGCCCAGACTAGGGACATCTACAGAAACAGGTCTGAGCCAGTGACCTAGGCCAGAACAGGCATGAGACAGTGAACTCCACAGGAGCAGCTACAAGGGATCAACCACTGAGGGAGTAGGCTGGAACCAGAGAATTCTGTGGGTCTGGTCATGAGTCTAGGACCTCCAAGGGAGTAGGCCTGAGCCAGAGACCTCTGCGGGTTGGGGTGTGAATCTGAAACTTCTGAGGGAGTAAGTCTGAGTCAGGATCTATCCCAAAGCTGGCCCAAGGCAACAACATAAGCAGAAAGTGCCCAAGCAAACAATCTCCTTGGGAGCAGGCCCAAATGACCTCTGGTATTGCACAGCAAACCCGGGAATGCCGAGCAACCTCCAGGAATATGGAATAACCAACCAGGTGACTGGAACTATGGTCCTGATTGCATCATCATGAAAAGCAAACATCTGAGACTTGGATCCACTGGCACCTGGAAAAGTGATCACCAGAGTCACAGACAGCCTCAACTATACCAGTCAGAGGAAATGATGGGTAAACAAGGTTAGAACACATGCGCAACCACAAAGAGAAATACGACACCAACAAAAACTAGTGGTCCTAGAGCAGCAAGACTAGAACAACCAAATATAGATGAAGCAGAAGAAAATGAATTAAAAATAACTTTAGGAGAATGTTTGAGGTACTTAAACAGGAAATGAAAAAAATCCCTCAAAAATGGAGGAAAAGACAAAGAAAAAAATTGGAAAACATCTAAAAATCCCTTAAAGAAAACCAAGGAAAAGCAATCAAACATATAAAAGAAACTATTCAATACCTGAAAACTAAAATAGAGACAGTAAAGAAAACACAAGCTGAGGGAAGTATAGAAATAGAAGTAATGAGAAAATAACATAAACCACAAATGAAAGCATAAACAGCAAAATACAAGAGATGGAAGAAAGAATCTCAAGTGCTGAAGATACAATAGGAAATAGACTCATCAGTAAAAGAAAACATTAAATCTAAAAAAAGCTCAACACAAAATATCCAGGAAATACGGGATACCATAAAATACCTAACCTAAGAATAATAGGAATAGAAGAAGAAGTCCAACTCATAAGCACACGAAATTTATGTAACAAAATCATAGAAGAAATCTTTCCCAACCTAAATAAAGATATGCCTATGAAGATACAAGAAGCATACAGAACACCAACTAGACTGGATCAAAAAAGTCCCTTTGCCACATAATAATCAAAACACTAAACATACAGAATAAAGAAAGAATATTAATGACTATCAATGAAAAAGGCCAAGTAACATATAAAGGCAGACCTATCAGAATTACACCTGACTTTTCAATGGAAACAATGAAAGCCAGAAAGTCCCAGTTAAGTATCATGCAGACATTAAGAGACCACGGATACCAGCCCAGACTACTATACCCAGCAAAACTCTCAATCACCATAGGACAAAATAAGATATTTCATGACAGAACCACATTTATCCAATACCTAGCCACAAACCTAGCCCTACACAATGTACTAGAAGGAAAACTCCTACCCAAGAAAGTTGACTACATTCACCAAAACACAGACAATTGATGGTCTCATAACAGCAAAACCCAAAGAAGGGAAAGCACACACAATATCATTAGTACCAACAAAAACTAAAATAATAGGAAATAGCAATCACTGGTCATTAATATCACATAATATAAATGGACTCAACTCACCTATAAAAGAGACACAGGCTAACAGATTGGATATGAAAACAGAATCCATCCTATTGCTGCATACAAAAACCAAAACTCAACCTCAAAGACAGATATCACCTCAGAGTAAATGGTTGGGAAAAATTTTCCAATCAAATGGAGCTAATGAAAATGCTAGTGAGCTATCCTAATATTTAATGAAATAGACTTCAAACCAAAATTAATCAAAAAAGACAAAGAAGGACATTATTCACAGGAAAAATTGCAATAAAGGAAGAAACTAACAATTTCCTAAAATTCAATGAAAATGACCACACAACATACCCAATGTTAGTTTCTTCCTTTATTTCTTTCTTGAAACATTGATGCTTTAGGTGAGCATTGTTTAATATCTGTGTGTTTGTAGGCTTTCTGGAAGTAGTGTTGCTGTTGAATTTGAGTTTTAAGTTCTAATTCGATAAGATAGATGTTGTTATTGAATTTTTTTTGTATCTGTTAAGGTTTATTTTGTTATCGAGTATGTGGGCAATTTTTGAGAAGGTACCATGAGGTGCTGAGAAGAAGGTATATACTTTTACGTTTGGATGGAATGTACTATAGATGTCTATTAAGTCCATTTGAGTCATAACATGTTAGTTTCCTTATTTCTCTGTTCATTTTTTTGTCTGACTGATCTGCCCAGTGTGTGTGAATGGAGTGTTGAAGTCTCCCACTTTTACTGTGTGGTGTTTAATGTGTGTTTTAAGTTTTAAAAGTGTTTCTTTTCCATATGAGGGTGCCCTTGTATTGGGCGCAGAGATGTTCAGTATTGAAATTTCATCTTGATGGATTTGTTTTTCCTGTGAATAATGTCCAAATTATACAAAGAAATTGGTCATCAAAAGAACAAATAATCTAATAAAAAATGGAGGACAGAACTAAACAGAGAACTCTCAACAGAGGAATCTAAAATGCCTGAAAGACACTTAAAGAAATGCACAACAGCTCTCTCTTCCTGTGCTGAGATCGGAGGCACACATTGGTAAGGTTGTGTGTGCCTGGTGGTAAGGTCCCCATGGGCCTCTTTGTTCCACAGGAACCTGCACCCCCCCTCTGCAAGATTGCCCTTTCCTCTGTGGGGCCTTGGAACCTCAGGACTCTCTCTTCCTGTGCTGAGATTGGAGGTCCAGAGGGATCTGGTGTCCAGACGGGACATCCTCTTCCTGCACTGAGATCAGCTATCCAGAGGGGTGAGTGTGTACAAGCCATCCTGGGAGGTCCCCAACCGCTGAGACTCCCCTGACTGCAATCAAAGGAAGAGATGGGTAGGCATCAATCCAAGAATTCCTCCAACAACCTGAAAAGCAACATGATAATAGCAGAAATCAACGAGTACTCAACAGGAAAACCTGAGTAACCTAACCCAGAAGAAGTAGAAGAAATCGACTTTAAACGTAGCTTTATGAACGTGATAGAGAACTTTAAAGAAGAGGTGAAAAACTCCTTTGAAAAAAGGGATGAGAAAACTAACAAAATGTTAGAAGAAATGAATAAATTCCTCAAAGACACCTAGAAAACCAAGAAAAAGTAATCAAAGAGGTAATGGAAACAGTTCAAGACTTAAAAACTGAAATGGAGGCAATGAAGAAAACACAAACTGAGGGAAGGCTGGAGATGGAAAATCTGGGTAAATGATCAGGAACTGCAGAGACAAGTATAACCAACAGACTAAAAGAGATAGAAGAAAGAATCTCAGATGCTGAAGATACTATAGAGAAAATAAACTCATTGATCAAAGAAAACAACAAATCTAACAAATTTTTAATACAAAACACCCAGGAAATCTGGGACACCATTAAAAGACCAAAACTAAGAATAATAGGGGTAGAAGAAGGAGAATAAGCACAGCTCAAAGGCCCAGAAAATATATTCAACAAAATTATAGAAGAAAACTTTCCCAAACTAAAGATGGATATGCCTATTAAGGTACAAGAAGCATACAGAACACCAAATAGACTGGATCAAAAAAGGACATCCCCTTGCCATATAATAATCAAAACACAAAACATACAGAATAAAGAAAGATTACTAAGAGCTGCAAAGGAAAAAGGTCAAGTAATGTATAAAGGTAAACCTTTCAGAATTACATCTGACTTCTCTATGGAAACCATGGAAGCCAGAAGGTCTTGGATAGATGTGCTGCAGACATTAAGAGACCATGGATGCAAGCCCAGACTACTATATCCAACAAAGCTTTCATTCACCATCGATGGAGAAAACGAGGTATTTCAGGATAAAATCAAATTTAAGCAATACATAGCCACAAACCCTGCCTTACAGAAAGTACTAGAAGGAAAACCATATCTAAAGGAAGCAAGCAACATGCATAATAACACAGACATCTAACAGCCCTCCACTGGCACAACTCAAAGAAGGGAAACACACAAACTCTACAACCCTAAAAAAATAACCGCAGTTAATAACCTCTGGACATTAATATCACTGGACTCAATTCACCTATAAAAAGGTACAGGTTAAGAGAATGGATACAAAAATAGAATCCAACATTCTGTTGTTTACAAGAAACACACCTCAACCACAAAGACAGACATTATCTCAGAGTAAAGGGTTGGGAAAAGGTTTTTCAATCAAACGGCCCTAAGAAACAAGCAGATGTGGCTATACTTATATTGAACAAAATCAACTTCAAACTAAAATCAATCAGAAGAGATGGAGATGGATATTTTATACTCTTAAACAGAATAATCCATCAGGTTGAAGTCTCAATCCTGAATATATATGCCCCTAATATAAAAGCATCCACATATGTAAGGGAAACATTACTAGAACTCAAAGCACACATCAATCCCTACACACTAATAGTAGGAGATTTCAACACTCCTCTCTCACCAATGGACAGGTCAACCAGACAGAAACTTAACAGAGAAATAAGAGAACTAACAGATGTAATAAATCAAATGGACTTAGTAGACATCTGTAGAACATTCTACCCAAACAGGAAAGAATATACCTTCTTCTCAGCATCTCATGGAACCTTCTCGAAAATTGATCACTTACTCGGTAACAAAGCAAATATCCACAGATACAAAAAGATTGGAGAAACGAACTGTGTCTTATTGGATCATCATGGAGTAAAGTTAGAATTTAAAAAACAATTCAACCACCAGAAAGCCTACAAACTCATGGAAACTGAACAGTCAACTACTGAACCACTCCTGGGTCAAGGAAGAAATAAAGTAAGAAATTAAAGTCTTCCTTGAATTCAATGAAAATAAAGACACAACATACCCCAACCTATGGAACACTATGAAAGCAGTGCTAAGAGGACAGTTCATAGCACTTAGTGCCCACATAAAGAAAACAGAGAAAGCACATTTTAGAGATTTAACAGCACACCTAAAAGCTCTAGAAAATAAAAGAAGCAGACTCACCCAGGAGAAGTAGAAGACTGGAAATAATCAAACTGAGGGCTGAAATCAAGAAAATAGAGACACAGAAAACAATCCAAAGAATCAATGAAACAAAGAGCTGGTTCCTTGAGAAAATCAACAAGATCCACAAACCCCTATCCAAACTAATCAAAAGGCAGAGAGAGAACACTCATATTAACAAGATCAGGAATGAAAAGGGGGACATAACAACAGACCCTGAGGAAATTCAGAGAATCATAAGGTCTTACTACAAAAGCCTGTATGCCACAAAATTGGAAAATGTAAAAGAAATGGACAGTTTTTTACATAAATACCATATACCGAAATTAAATCAAGACCATCTGAACAATTTAAATATACCTATAAATCACGAGGAAATAGAAGCTGTCATGAAAAACCTCCCAACAACAAAAAAAAAAAGCCCAGGACCAGATGGTTTTAATGCAGAATTCTACCAAAACTTCCAAGAAGAGCTAATACCTATACTCCTTAAGTTGTTTCGCATAATAGAAACAGAAGGGTCAAGGCCAAACTCTTTTTATGAAGCTACAGATACCCTGATACCAAAACCACACAAATATGGAACCATGAAAGAGAATTACAGACCAATCTCACTCATGAACATCGATGCAAAAATTCTCAATAATATACTGGCATACAGAATCCAAGAACACATCAAAAAAATCATCCATTATGATCAAGTAGGCTTCATCCCAGAGATGCAGGGCTGGTTCAACATACAGAAATCTATCAATGTAATCCATCATATAAATAAACTGAAAGAAAAAAGCCATATGTTCATTTCATTAGATGCTGAAAAAGCATTTGACAAAATTCAACACCCCTTTATGATAAAGGTCTTGGAGAGATTAGAGATACAAGGTTCATATCTAAATATAATAAAAGCAATATATAGCAAGCCGACAGCTACTATCAAATTAAATGGAGAGAAACTCAAAGCGATTCCACTAAAATCAGGGACAAGACAGGGGTGTCCACTCTCCCCATATCTCTTTAATATAGTGCTTGAAGTTCTAGTAATAGCTATAAGACAATAAGGCGAACTTGGGGATTTGAATAGGAAATGAAGAAGTCAAACTTTCATTATTTGCAGTTGATATGATAGTGTACATAAATGACCCCAAAAACTCTACTAAAGAACTTCTACAGCTGATAAATACATTCAGTGATGTGGAAGGATACAAGATCAACTCAAAAAAATCAGTAGCCATCCTATACACAAAGGATAAAGAAACAGAGAGGGAAATCAGAGAAACATCACCTTTCATGTTAGCAACAAATAGCATAAAGAATCTTGTGGTAACCCTAACCAAGGAAGTAAAAGCTCTATTTGACAAGAACTTTAAGACCTTGAAGAAAGAAATAGAAGAGGATACCAGAAAATGGAAGGATCTCCCATGCCCCTGGATTGGTAGGATCAATATAGTAAAAATGGCAATTCTACCAAAGGCAATCTATAGATTCAATGCAATCCCCATCAAAATCCCAACAAAATTCTTCACAGACCTTGAGAGAACAATAACTAAGTTTATATGGAAAAACAAAAAGCTCAGGATAGCCCAAACAATCCTATACAATAAAGGAACTTGAGGAGGCATTACCATCCTCGACTTCAAACTCTATTACAGAGCTATAGTAATGAAAACATTAATTCTCTTTCATGGTTGCGTCTTTGTGCGGTTTTGGTATCAGGGTATCTGTAGCTTCATAAAAAGAGTTTGGCAATGACCCTTCTGTTTCTATTATGTGAAACACTTTAAAAAGTATAGGTATTAGCTCTTCTTGGAAGTTTCGGTAGAATTCTGCATTAAAACCATCTGGTCCTGGGCATAAAAACAGAGATGTTGACCAATGGAATCGAATGGAAGACCCGGGTATTAATCCACAAACCTATGAACACCTCATATTTGACAAAGAAGCTAAAAGTATACAATGGAAGAATGAAAGCATCTTCAACAAATGGTGCTGGCATAACTTGATGTCAACCTGTAGGAGAATGAAAATAGATCCTTATCTATCTCCATACATAAAACTCAAATCCAAATGGATTAAAGTCCTCAATATTAATCTGACCACACTTAACCTGATAGAACAGAAAGTGGGAAGTAACCTGCAATACATTGGCACAGGAGACCACTTCCTATGCAAAACCCCAGTGGCACAGACAATAAGAGCAGTAATGAATAAATGGGACCTCCTGAAACTGAGAAGCTTCTGTAAAGCAAAGGACACTGTCATTAAGACAAAAAGGCATCCTACTGAATGGGAGAAGATCTTCACTAACCCCACATCGGACAAAGGTCTGATCTCCAAAATATACAAAGAACTCAAGAAACTAGATATTAAAATTCTAAATTACCCAATTAAAAAATGGGGTAATGATCTGAACCAAGAATTCTCAACAGAAGAAGTTCAATGACCAAAAGTTACTTAAGGTCATGCTACACTTCCTTAACGATCAGGGAAATGCAAATCAAAACAACTTTGAGATACCATCTTACAGCTGTCAGAATGGCTAAAATCAAAAACACCAATGATAGCCTATGCTGGATAGGATGTGGCGTAAGGGGATCAATCATCCATTGCTGGTGGGAATGCAAACTTGTGCAACCACTTTGGAAATCAGTGTGGCGGTTTCTCAGGAAATTGGGAATCAACCTACCTCAGGATCCAGCAATACCACTCTTGGGAATATACCCAAGAGATGCCCAATCATACTAGAAAAGCTTTGGTGCAACTTTGTTCATAGCAGCATTGTTTGTAATAGGCAGAACCTGGAAACAACCGAGGTGCCCCTCAATGGAATAATGGATCAAGAAAGTGTGAAATATATACACATTAGAGTACTACTCAGCGGTAAAAAACAATGACATGATGAATTTTGCATGAAATGGATGAAAACAGAAAACGCTATCCTGAGTGAGGTAACCCAAACCCAAAAAGACTATTATGGTATTCACTCATTAGTGGACCCTAGCCATAAAACAAAGGACACTAAGCTTATAGCTCACAAGCCCAGAGAAGCCAAATAGCAAGGTGAACCCAAATAAAAACATATATAGATCATCTTGGAAAATGGAAGCAAAATAGATTGCCAGGCAAAAGTTGGGAATACGGGGGCTGGGATAGAGGTGGGGGTAGGAGGGTGGGGGAAGGGGTGAGGGGAAAGGAGAAGGGAGAAGGGAAGGACTGGGGAGAGCTTGGGGGAGTGGGAGGGTGGAGATGGAGGAAAGGTGGATATTGGAGAAGGGAATAAGATATCTACATTATTGGAGTCATTTTAGAACTGGCAAGATACTTGGCTCTAGAGGAGATCCCAGGTGTCCACAGGGATGTACCCAGCTAGGTCCTTGGTCAGCAGAGGAGAGGGTGCCAGAACTAGCATTGTCCCATAGTCACACTGATGAATATCTTGATCACATCCATAGAAATTTCGTCCAATTGATGGAGATAGAGACAGAGACCCACATTCACACCAGAGCAATGGATTGAGCTCCCAAGGTCCAGTCGAAGAGCAGAAGATGGGAGAAGATGAGCAAGGAAGTTAGGACCATGAGGGACTGGACCACCCACTGAGACAGTGTGCCTGATATAATGGGAGCTCACCAAATCCAGCTGGACAGGGACTGAATGAGCATATGATCAAACTGGACTCTCTAAATGTGGCTGCCAATGGGGGCAGACTGAGAAGCCATCAACAATGACACTAGGACCTTTCTCCTCTGCATGTATTATCTTTTTGGGAACCTAGTGGATTTGGATGCACACATTCCTAGGCCGGGATTGGGGGGCTTGGACTTCCCACAGGGCAGGGTACCATGCCCTCTTTTAAGGAAGCAGCGGGAGGGAGGAGGGGGAGAGCTGGAGGGGACTGGGAGAAGGGGAGGAAATGTAAATTTTTCGAATTGAAAAAAATAAAGGAATATGGAAAACAAAACTGCACAACATTCTTAGTCATCAGAGAAATGCAAATCAAATCAACTCTGAGAATCCATACTATACTTGTAAGAATGGTCAAACTCAAAAAAACTGATGACAATTTATGCTGGAAAGGATATGGGGTACAGGGAACACTCCTCCATTGTTGGTGTTCCTAATGGAATGTCTTCATCAGATCCATTGCGTGGTGTTTAGGATGTAAAAGTAATGCAAGAGCCAATAGGGCTGGAGGGAATCAAAAAAACAAGGCTCTCTAAATCAAAATGATCAAAAATTTTCTGAACTCACAAAGACTGGGACAGACTGAAACAGGCATGTACACATATGCAAATGAACTTTATATATAGTTTATGGCTTTGTGCTTAGTGTTTTGAAGGGATTACTATGTATGAACAAGTGGGCATCACTTTCTTATCCATTCAACTGGGCTCCTCTTCTCTTTGTTCTATTCAATTCCAAAGCACTCTATTTGTTTCATCTTATTATATTATATTTCAATTTATTATTACCCCTTAAAAACCTGTTTGGTTTTATTGAGAATGAGAGATTGGATTGGAACTGACTAGAAATAGTAAGGGAAAAATAAACCATAATCATTATATAGTATGTGAGAAAAATATATTTTCAATAATAGGAAAACAAAATTGAAAAAAGCTACCTTTAAAAATTTACCTCCCCCCCCCAAAAAAAAAACAAAGAGTAAGCTAAAGAAAAACCGTTAAGGAAAGATATCCTGATAACAAGTTCTGACTTCCACACATTCTTTGACAGGAGGACATTTTTACACTCAGACATGTGCACTGCACAACTCTCTCTCTCTCTCTCTCTCTCTCTCTCTCTCTCTCTCTCTCTCTTTTCCTCCCTCTCTCTCTTTCTCTTTCACACACACACACATGCACACACACACAAACTAATACACACACACACAATTCAAAAGTAGTTTTTATCTTAATTTAGCTTAGCTTCAGACAAAAAAAATGGTTTTAAAAGCTATAGGCATGAACATGTTCAGTGCAATAAGTATCTACCATTTAAGACAAAAAAATTGGTTTTAAAAGCTATAAGCATGGGACAGTTTTAGTGCAATACATATCTACAGTCTATCCCATGCCTGTGTACATAGAGGTAAAGAAATGTAACAACCAAAGGTTAATTTTAGAGAGACTATTCTTGATATGTTAGATTATTATAAATTACAGAAAAGTGGGAAGTCATTTTTCATACATGTGGCTGTGATTTGAGTGGAGTGTTAATAGCATTCACAGCACATATCACCCATATTTGAGTATAAGGCATGCTTTCCTGTATTTCCTAAGAGCAAACTCCCATCTGTTATAATGTGGGAGAGTTCTAGAGTTCCGTCTATAATCAGATGATATCCAAAGTATTAAACCTTTGCATATTTGTTTTTAATGTGACTGCTTCTCTGTAATTTCAATTATGCTGGAAAAAAGTCAACAGAGAATTATAGGGATAAAACAAAGACACTGGAATTTTTACATTGTTAGTTAATGAATAGATATTCTCTTTTGTACTTGGTGCTAAGTATGAGTCAGCAAGAAGAACAAAGGGAAAGAAGATAGTAGGGATTCAAAGACAAAAAATACTTGGAACAGAAAAGGACAAAATAGTACTGTTGCTGGTTGTTCACTAGCTCCAATACTTAAACTTGAGATGGAACATGAACTCAAGACACTTTAACATTAGTTATGAGTATGAGTTATGGAGAACCTGCCCAACATGCAAGTGCACTATGAATGTACTTTCCTGGGTGTAGAAAAAGAAGAAATGTTTACAGTGTGAACTGTAGTAGTGAGTCACCTGTCTATTGTCCATTCTAGAGTAACATTATGGAAAATTCGAATGAACAAATGTTCACAGAATTGAACTTCCTCCTAAAAAAGAAGTAATGTTTTTGTCATATTTAAAACTTCATGCATTTCATCTTTATGCCCAGCATAATTTCATCATGGGTAAATTGTCTCAGTACAGGAGTAAAACAGCTCATGTAAGTTAAACCCATTTGAACCTTAAAAAGAACCAGTACATAATTTCCGGTAGAAGTAAAAAGATTTAAATTATACTTCTCAATGCAGAAATTATTTAGTTAAAAATGACTTCACATTGACTAGCATTAAGATAGAAGCAGTTACAATTTTAAGGGAAGATTAGGTGTGCTCTTGTAGTGTACACTTTAAAAAGACTCCCAGGAATTTTCTATGGTGACCCTAACTAAAACTCCTAGCAATGGCCTATAAAGGAGCCTGAATTTCCAGTCTCCTTGGAACCAGGCAAGAATTCCAGTGAAGGGATTGGAACATTAACACAACCACAAACTCTTCCATTTAAATTCATTCTGCCTACAAGGTGTGGTGTGATAAAGATGGCACAGACATTGTGGAAGAGGCCAACTAATGATGGGCCTAGTTTGAGACCCATGCTCTGAGAGGGAGCTTGCTCCTGAGGATAAGGATTTGGAAGTGGAATATCCCAGAGAACTAGGATAGAATCAAACATGACAGGCAAAAGATATATGAATGCAATGACTCTTAATAATATTCTATTATACTTATAGATTGGTACCTAGCCCAACTGTCATCAGAGAGGCTTCACCATGCCACTGATGGGAATAGATGAAGAACCACAGCCAAACATTAGGCAGAGCTAGAAGAATTCTATGGAAGAGAATAAAAGATTGTAGGATCCAGAGGGTCAAGGACACTATAAAAATAAAAACCCACAGTACCAACTAACCTGTGTTCAGAGCAACTCACAAAGACTGAACTGACAAGCTGGGACCCTGCATGGGACTGATCTATGTCCTTAGCTTATATATGACAGTTGTGTGAGGTTGCCTTCTAGTAAGACTCCTAAGTGTAAAAGTCGGGGCTATGTCTGACACTGATGCCTGCTTTTGGTACCCATTGCCTCATTCATCCTTAGTAGAAGGGGAGGAGCCTATTCTCATTGCAACATATACCTTGGCTGGCTGATATACATGGGAAACTAGCCTGTATCTGAAGAGAAACAGTGAATGAGGAGAGGATGGAAGCAAGAGTAGAGAGGAGGTGAGGAGAAAGTATTGGGAGGAGGGGAAGGGGGGGAAACTTTGCTTGGGATATAAAAATACAAAACTAAACAACCAAATCAAATTAAGAGAATGACATTTCAACATGATTATCTTCCTTCACACTTGTTCTATAAATATGCACACCACTGATTTATTTTGTTTTTGGTCTTATTAGCACATGTGCATGTGGGCATATCAACACACGTCACGAATCACATTCATGACCTCAATACTGTAACAATACAAAAAAGTAATTTCCAAATGGGAGAAGTTATGTAATTAATGGAGAAAAATCAGAGTTACTGATATTCCATAAGCAGATAAGATGTTCCCTTAAAAATGCACAGACATTTACAAGATTAAGTGACTTTAAGTGTGTCCAAAACTTGGTAGAAAAGGCAACAGAAGGCTGAGTGGGTGGTAAAGGGAGGGGATGTGAAATGAGAACATGAGGGAACTGCATGGTTGGGTGCAGGGAAAGGGACAGTGTAGACAAACAAGAAAAGAGAGATCCTGATAGAAACATGGTGCAAGGGAAGTTCCCAAGAATCCACAAGGATGACCTTAGCGAAGAATCATAGCACAGTGCAGAGGGTTCCAGAACTGGCCTTCCTCTGTAATCAGATGGGTGAATACCCCAACTATCATTATAGAGCCTTCATCTAGTAACTGATGGAAACTGATGCAGAGATCCTCAATCAAGCACATTCCCAAGCTCAGGGAAATCAATCCAAGAGAGGGAGGAGGGAATATATGATGAACAAGGGAGGTCAAGATCATGATGTAGAAATGTATAGAAACAGCTGAACCAAGCTCATGGAAACACAGGAACTCTGGACCCACATCTGGGAAGCGTCCATGGAACCGAATTAGGACATCCATATGTGGGAGACAAGAAGCTCGGACTATCTGAGAGGCACCTGGCAGTAGGACCAGGATCAATCCCTTGTGCATGAGCTAGTTTATTAGAGACCATTCCTATGGTGGAATGGCATGCTCAACCTTAATGCAGTAGGGAGCGTCTTGGTTCTGCACCAACTTCATGTGCCAGACCTTGTTGACTAACCATGGGAGGGAGCCCTTACCCATTTGGTGGAGTGGATGGGTGTGGTCAAGGGGGGGTGTTGAAGGAGAACTGTGGTTGGAATGTAAAATGAAATTAAAATAAATAATTAAAAGAAGAAAGGAAGGAAAGAAGGAAGGAAAGAAGGAAGGAAGAAAATAAGGAAGGAAGGAAGGAAGGAAGGAAGGAAGGAAGGAAGGAAGGAAGGAAGGAAAGAAGGAAGGAAGGAAGGGGAAAATCCCTTCAAAACATTTCCAGTAACTAGGCAAAGTTAAAATAGATACGAGTTGTCATTGTTCTCCAATATTCCAAAATTTATGTGTTAATTGAACATGTATATCTTAAGAGCGTGCTTGTTAAATACATGGATTTCAAATAAAAATGGAAAGGCCAACTACATGTAAGAGTTATTTTAACAAATGTAGTACATTTTTTATTGTTACATCTACGTAAATAAATATATAAATAGAACCAAGTACCTTTAGTGTTGCCTGTACATATGTTCATAGGGTGCAACTTGGTATTAGATAACCAATTAGGAAGCTCATCTAGGGGAAAAATCTTAGTCATTACATCTAGAATGTAAAAGATAAAAAATGGAAAATCTAAATTTTATAGGCATTTATAACTATTTTTAACATGCTTCTTTGTGGATTTGTCAAAGTAGTCACTACTGACTTTTGATAGTTATAAAATAAAATATCTTAAAAGCCTTGGGCTTTTTTCTAATTAGTGTTGTGTTTTCTATAATGAGAGACTCTTGTCACAGTTAATATTTAACCAGACATAAATTTCAATATATCTTGAAAGAAATTCCTGGTTAATATTTTAAATAATTTTGATAATTTTATAAGTATATGAATTTTAAACTCTGCATATGCCTTATTTAATTGAAATAAGTGCATTTTAAAAATTTGTGAAATTGCTTCTAATACATCATCATTATGTTTTCAACATCATAATTTTTGAGTGTAGACACCAATTTCTGTGACCTCACATTGATAATATAGCTAAACTTTTTTCCAGTGCATTGCTCTCAGAATTGCTTGCAAAGTCTCTGAAAAATCAATCTTTGCAAAATCATAAATTTAAGAACATTGAAAAGAGTTAAAACTGCTTTAATACTAAAATTTATTATTATATATGAAAGATTCCTACCAAGGTGAATCCTGTAGCCTCTTCAATGATGTTTAGAAAAAGCTTATATAAGTCAATGCAGACATATTTCAGAATAATTTTTCTGAAAATTTAAAGAATCAGCACAAAGAAACTCTGCACTGCAGATAAATGAAATATAGCAAAAAATTCCACAATTTTATACATGTTTGTATTAAGAAAGCAACAAGATATCATACATCAGAATAATTAAACATAATGTAGCAAATAAAATCAGTAACCTTCTTCTGAATTTTAAAATGCAATGCTTTTGACTAGGTAACAACATATTTATCTCCTCCTAAAATGTTTTAATTGGTTTTAAATTGTTAATGCATATCTAAAATACAGGTATAAGCTTCTCCAGATATTCATTTTTTAGTATTTAAAGGTTACTATGACAGATTTCTGCAGGCACTGAACTCTTCAGTATATAAAGTGTACTGTGGGTTTTTTTTTTAGGTGAAAAAGCAAAATAGACAGGTTTGCATATACTGACTCTAATCCATAACAGTTTACAGAATGAGAAATAGCTGGTTTTGGTCATTTGGAAATAAGATAAATTGAAGAAGAAATATAAAGTTCTATGAGACATGATTTATATGACAGTCAAGGGGAATATGATAAGAGGCAAAGAAAAACACATCTGTTGAATTTTTTTCTATTTTGGGTAGCATGTTAGTTTTCACAGAAGTCTTAAAATGAAAATATTGTTAGTACAATTTTTAAATATATTTGAAAATAGTTTTTTAGTTGGTAATTCATATAAAATTCCCAATAATAAACAAACCTGGTCTCTGGAGCCAAAGCAATTTTTTGCCAATACATAAAGTCCTTTACAACCCTAAACTGTCAGATGATGTGAACAAACTTTAAGCTGATAATTCACTGTTGCCACATTAAATATAAGATTTATATACAAAGTTGAATCTATGTCATTTGACAATGCATAATTATGTAATTTTTCAACACTAAATATTGTGATAACAACGTTAGGTTTTCTTAATAATGAACAGATAACACATTTAATCAAGGCTTCTTCCATCATCATACATAACCATACATTAAATAACAATGAAAAGTAATGGACCATATGATAATTTATAGAAATTCCTGCATTACTGATATTAGTTAAAATTACACCTTACAAGAAAGATATAAACTATGGCAATTTAAAAGTCAAAACATGGCTAATAAAACTCAGTGTAAAATATCTGAATGCTTAAACAAGGAAATATACTTGGGGAGTTTTGATCTGTCTCTCGTGACATGCTTTATAAATGTCACATACTGTTATAGACGTGACAGTGAATAAAATGATCAAGCAGTAGAAATGAAAAATATCAGCCTCAAATCAGCGGTAGTAAGTAACCAATCTGGAACACCAGATGGAAAATTCGATGCAATTCAATTATCTATATTAAAATGACTCTTAGGTGCAATTGAAAAAGATACAACATAAAAAGGAGAAATTGACCATATGTAGCTCTTAAAGAAAGATTTGTCAATGCAAAATGAATGATTGTTGTACATGTGGCATGTGTTTTGTCATGGGAGATGTTTATGCATTTTATTCTAGTCTCACATGCTATTGTTTTGTGAAAAAGACTGTTTTGGTAAATTAGTAATCTTTTCTTTTGTAACCCATACAGATTTCAGGCAAGACAATAGTATTTTAGTACAAAGCAAATTTGTTTTTTACTTTATTTTAAATTTAAATGATATACTGAATAAACAACCTTGAAAAGAGAAAAAGGGCCTGGAATATAAACTATAGAATATGATAGGGAGCATTAGGGATGTCTGGAATGAGAAATGCTGGTCAAAGTAGTGAGGAGATACTCATGTTGCCTTTTAGATAGGAGAGAATTAATTTAACTAATTGTTTCCTGCTTCCATGCAATATGTAGAAAAAGCAGCAATGCCATGATGAAGTAAAATGTGTGTTTGGAATGAATATCCAAGGACAGTTTCAAAGTTATGATTGCAGTGTAGCTGCTCATTTCCTGTGGATAAGCATTTCCAATTCTGGGAAACTATACATCAGAAGTCTGCATAATTGCCCACAGTGATAGGATGATAGGGACTCAGAGGTGTTCAAGGTAACATTATTTATGGTAGATAAATATAATATATCCTGGCTATCTATTGGTATTTGTAGGTATTAAAAAATGGAACTAACAGAAAATAACACTGTGAAGAAAATAATGCATGTATGCCTAAGATATTATAGCCTAGCTCCTTTACAAACTGTGTTGAAACTTCTTCATATACAGTATCACTGTGAATTCAGATTGATCTATCACTATGAATGCAAATTGCACAGACATGCAAGAACAATTTAAAATAAAATTACTAATTACAAATGACTCAATTATACAATTGAGTACAACTTGATATGCATTAATTTTACTTCTGTCTCTATTTTATTATTACTGTGATTCATACATAGATAAGATATATACTATGATGATTTTATATAAAACTGAAATAAGTACCACAGTCAGTCCTTAACTATTTCTTGGAAGAGTGTCTGAAAATTCTGAAATTTCCATATTACAATGCAATGTAACTAACAGTGTTCTGTATGCTAACTTCTTGATTTTCAATAAATATAACTGTGTTTATGATCAAAGGATCTCATTTACTTCACCCAATTCTCTCTGAGACAATTATTCTTTCCACATCTCAATAGTCAATTACTTTACATTCCACTATAAATGAAATTATGTGCTTATATGTCTAAAAGATAAGTAAATCACATATACATGTAGTTTTTCTATGTATCATTTAGTAGTTGTATGTTAATTAGACTTGATTAATGATCTATGAGAATAAACCAAGCCATATATTTGTTATTTTTTTTGAAATTATAACATAATTACAACATTTCCCCCTCCATTTTGCTTTCCCCCCACATGCCTCTGATTACTTACTTTTAAATTTATAAATTCTGTTCTCATTAATTGTTCTTACATATATATAAAAATTACATTATGCAACAATGTTTAATATCACATTATGTCATATGTGTATATATATAAATACATGTACATTCATAAACACATGTAACCAGTATTATATGATTTTATTTATTTATCATAACTGAATATTTGTTATTGGATAACCAATTACTATGCTCTTCCTTGGGGAAGACATTTACCCATTTCTCGGTTGCTCCCATTGAACATTTCTAGTTTGTATTTCTCTGAGTAAGTATGAGGCCTCCTAGGCTTTTCCCTCTCTGCTTTGGCATTTCTGTTAATGTTCTCATTCAGTTCATGTTCAATCAGTCATGTTGGTGAGAACATAAAATTCTAATTCAATTAGGGATAATTCAGGTTTAAGTAACGGGTCAGTTGTAGGTTCCCCTCCAACGTCCATGACTTCACTAAGCCTGGATTGTTCTCTGATTTCTAGTACTAACCATAATTTCTCTCCTTTTGAGTGGGTTTTAAGTCTAATTAGAGAGCTATTGGTTATAATCAAAGAATGCATCTTACTACTATAACCTTAGGTTATCCTGTCATGCTGGTCATTGTACATCAGATATATTAATCCCCGCTTATGTGGTTATACTTTATGTTGTTATTCATTAATTTAGTAACCCAAGTATTAATCAATTTTTGACTTTATTATCTTTTAAAATTGTCATTTTGAGTAAAGTAACAAGTATAGTGACCATTATTTGTATAAGCTCTTGAACATTTATATGAAGTTGAAGAAATATTTTTCTAATTTCAAATTGATGGTTAAAAAACTTAAAAGTGTTAGTGTCATTAAATAGTTTGTGTGTTATAGTAAATAGAATAATAGAAAATATAAGGACTTTTCTTTGCTTTCTAGGAGATTATATAATAGGACATACAAATTCACAGAGAAGCATCTAAAGCACATAATAATAGAGAAGGCAATATAGGCTCTAGAATAAACAAAAGAGAATAAAAGATCATTTGAAGAAGAGATGCCACCACAGTAAATACTGAGGAGAGGCATGAATAATTCTGCCATATAGCATCTATAGAAGAGAGTTGGTGATCAAGTTAGCAAGAGCACCAGGCCCTTGCAGAATTTTGTATGGCTTAGTATTTCCCAAAGAGCTATAGCATATGAGATGTTAATTCTGTTTGAAAGAAATGATAAAGAAAAATTTAATCATTACGTGAATTCTCAAAAAAATGAATAGGAAACAGTACTAGCTAGCTGTTTATTTACAGATTTATACATTTCTCCTCAATGGGTAAAGTCCTTAGAAAAGAGTTTGCAAATGGGAATTCAGTGATGATAACAGTTATTGCAATTGTGACATTGAAAGGAATAAAGAGAAAGGAGTTGAGAGAAAATGTGAAGGGCAGGATGATGAACAACTGAAAAATGTGGGATATTACACTAAATAATCAAAACAGAGAAATGAAGAACACAGAAATAATCTTGTCCCACTTCAGACATGATGAGGACAAGGGAATGAGCACTGGGCCATTTGAGAGCTTACCAGGGTATATGGTTTCATTTATAAAGGATGAAGACAGTTTTCTGCTTGAGGACCCATCTTTTCCATTTCCATTGGTAAAAGGACTGTCCTTGATATTCTGTCTTGATACATTTGTTTCTATCTAATAATTCTTCTTTATTTACATTTCTTTCCCCTTAACTGTTAGATTAATAATCCATTCATATCCTAGTGTTTTTAATTATTCTCTCCTAACTCCTTGAAAAATATGAATTGCCTATATTTTTTCGTATTCTTTTATTTTTTTCCAATCAAAAACATAATTAAAGAAATAAAATTTTTACATTTCTTCCCCTTCTCCCGGTCCCCTCCAACTACACCCCACTCCTCCTCCCTCCTCCTTCTTCCTTAAAAGAGGGCATGGTGCCCTGCCATGTTGGAAGTCCAAGGCCCACCCCCCTCCCTCCCGGCCTAGGAAGGTGTGCATCCAAAAAGCCTCGTTCCCAAAAATATAATACATGCAGAAGAGATAGGTCCTGGTGTCATTGTTGATGGCTTCTCCGTCTGCCCCCATTCGCTGCCACATTCAGAGAGTCTGGTTTGATCATATGCTCATTCAGTCCCAGTCCAGATGGATTGGTGTGCTCCCATTAGTTCAGGCACACTGTCTCAGTAGGTGGACCAGCCCCTCACGGTCCTAACTTCCTTACTCATCTTCTCCCACCTTCTGCTCTTCAACTGCACCTTGGGAGCTCAATGTGAATGCTCTGATGTGAAT